>JAFFZH010014972.1:0-65329 GCA_018420115.1 Euura saliciscinereae | reverse complement strand
TCAATAAAGAATGTCGAGAAATAAAAAGGAAGTTCGGCCTCCGACATATATAAGTGGTTAATTATGTTCACACGCGTTATACAGACTTTTGAGAATTTTAAAGTTTTCCTGAAAGCTGCGGAATGAGAACTGCGAACTTCGATCCGATCTGCAGACTCGGTTGATTACAAACTTTTCAAGTAATCTCCCACGCAAGGGATGCTCCGAGTCGATCTAAGACGACAATAAAGTCAATTTTACTATCACCTATATATCACTCTGAAATAAATATCAGCTGTCGTGAAAATTTATACGAACACACGGTTTATTCAAATTTCAATAATTTTATGTTCTTGTATTGAATTAACAATCATTTATCGTATCAAAAAATACTTATTCAATTATCAAGTCAATTCTTAAGTAAATTACCTTGCATCATTTTTTCAAGGAGTTTTCAAAGGTTGAGTTTTTTTTTCGTCGCATAGTCCCATTCTGATTTTGTTGGTGTGAATAACGAATCAGACAATTCCACACATTACGCAAGAAAAGGGTGAAATAGTGAGTGGATTTGGTGCTTCGCTACCACTCGCAAGACCTCGTGGTAAAGGTAAAGGGTTTGGGGTGAGCTCGCGGGATTATGAGATCATTCAACCTAAAGAACGTGACTACGATGCAAAACGTGCTACGGTTTTAATCCTTGATCTCATTGGTCGCGTCACGCTCTCGACCCTTTTCACACTGTCGTTAATTTTCTGCTTCGGTGCAGAAAATCACAACTAATTTTCTTCTTCTTTTCTCCCTTTTTTTTTTTATAAATCATATAACTTTTATGCAATCGATTGGATACTGTGTCAAGCCACGTATAACGGGCTGTCATAAAAAGCAATCATTCGTCCATCATCTTCTGCCACTTTTTTCTTCTTCAATTCGAGAGGAAATCGAAAAAACTAATGACGTTATTCGACAGAGATTTACGTAGGGCAAAAATCGAAAACCACAACGAAAACTATTAAAATGTACAAAAATTAGTGTTTTTTTTTTGTATTTCTTGCTGTTTCATTTCCAGCGATCGAAATTCTTTTATCTGCCTAGCAATTATAACAGAGCTTTTATGCTACTCTTAATGAGGAAAATTTCTTTTGGGAATTTAACAAGCGTAGGTAATTTTGGAAGCTTCTGTCTTTCGCGTGTGCTCACTGGCGATGAGTGTGCAGGGTATCCAGTGTTTGCACTCTCGTTAGAGTGAAAAAAGAATAAGAATGAAAAAAAGTTTTTTTTTTGCGGTGCAGGTAGGTTTTTAGGTTATGCACTGAAACTCAGGAAACTCTAGCAGTGCGCTAACGTAAGTCGTGGTATTTAAAAAGATTATCTCAGCCAAGAGAGAGAGAGAGAGAGGGAGGGAAAGCTTACTTCTGACGTCGAGAAACAAATTGGTCTTTATTTAAAGCTTTACGAGCAAAAAAATACAACCGCACCCCTCAATTAGTGGCTACTGAAATTTGTAGCTCTACCTACTTTCCCTAATTTTTATCTTCGATCCCTACAGACTTTAACATTTTTTCAAAATATGGTCTGCAGGATTTAAATAATATATTGTTCAATTCATGTCTAATCTATTTATCACTTGAATTCGAGGAAAAAACAACTCAAGATTATCGAATAATACTATAATTATTTGCAACTAATTTTTATTCAATTTTTTTATTACGAAATATTTATCTGAAAAATTCTCTATATACCTAATTCACCCTAATTCAAGTGAGTATTTAAAACTTCGAATGTCTTCTCGTTGACTTGTATCATTGATGATTCGAAACTGAATGTTTTCAATTTAATTTAACCTAATTTGTCTCAATTCGTTTGATTCAATTTTTTTCCAATAATAATCTATGATTCACTCGAATTAGAAATTCTTATCTAATAACTCCTGCTGATCCAAAATAATTCACGATCATTTATGTGAGCTTCAATTACTTGAATTTGAATTGATGGTTAATAATTCAGTTAATTCTCATTAATTAAGGTGAATCAGGATTATTTCGTGAACTTAATCACACGCCAATTCAGAGTTATTTTCTCCCTCCTTGAAAAGAAAAAAAATTTGGCAAACGCGCCGTGCGTTTCAAATTTTGTTGAAACAAACTGAGTCTAATCTGTAATTTATAGGTCTAAATCCGCGCGAAGCGAATCAAGAGAATTAACGTCAGCTAGTGGGTCACCCAAAGAAACTCAAAGTGGGTACACACGGAGCTGCTGCTGAAGCTTGTGCTTCCTGTTTCCCCCCGTTTCCGCCCTCATCTTCTTCATCGCCAGCTAGTTCTCTCTGATCGTGAGCGTTGGTGTGGGTACCCACTTTGGGGATTTCTTGAGATTAATTGACGAGAGAGGAGAGACAGAGAGAGAGAGAGAAAAATTACACTTTGAGTAACCATAAAATATGTTTATTCGCTCGTAAAAATTATAATTACTCGCTCAATTAATAACGCGAGAAATTCAAGATAAAAAATAATAATTGCCGTGACAATTTTTTGGGGAATTGAGATTGATCGTCAATCGTATTTCAACAATGCGGAACTATGAACACTCTGCAGTGTGAATTTGCTTGCGGGGCAGTAAGAGGTTTGCAATTTTAATCAATCCCGTAGGGCCTGGTCATGCCTTCCTCCCCTAGGGTATAGTTTCGGTGCGGAAAGGGTCGACGAGATACTACCCCCCACGAGGGATGTGACTTATGAGACACCCTAGAAATTCTAATGACCCAAGACTGTTTGTCCACATAGCGGATTCTACCCCTCGAACTGTAACTCAATACTGTTTGGCTTACGCCCTACAAGTATCGTGAGGAGAAGAAAATTGATTTTTGTTGACAAAAAATTGCATTCTATGTCTTTTTTTTTCTATGAATCTGTAAGGAAACTCATTTTTGTTTTTATACTCTCGGCTGCACTTCCGTTGAACTCTGCAGGGGTGACATAAATCTGTTCTAGAAATCCGCATCACCCTCGAGGGTCAGGGAGGATCATGACACCCAAGAGCCGTATTTTGCAGGATTAGAAACGTCCATTTTCTCTCGACAATGAGAAGAATAGAACAAGAGAAATAGGCCGTATCAGCGAAGCGGAGTTGGACTCTCGTTTCATCAATCGACATGTTTTCCACGTGAAACTATAGCTGTTTTGTGTGATATCGAACTGAGGCTACTGTTTCAAAATTAGTGGAGAACTTTTTGATCTGGTCAAAATTGTACAGGATATTTATGATTTTACTGAAATAAAATAGCGTTTTTCTCTTTTTTCTGATAACCCAAATCGAAATAAATTTATCAAAGCGTTCTTTGTCCATTTCGAAAAGGCCTCTTTACAGAACGGTTTGAGATTAGAAAATCTAGCAAATTGGTCTACCGATAAATTTTCTTACGCTCGCATTATAGACAAAACAAAAATTGTTCCTCAAATTATCTGAAATAATTAATTCTTGAGTTTGAAAATGACTTTCGGTAGTTTTGAATGTTTTCAAATTTTGATGTGTCTGATACCCCCTTTATAATGACGTTGTTATTTTCGTCGACGAGAATCAAAATTTCTGTCAATCAAGGGCAGATATGAACGCATAACGGTTGAGGAACCGTGTTCAAAGGAAAAAAAAAGATAAAAAATAAAAATCCATTTGACGTTTATAAACTCTCGGTGCTCGAGTGAACCTGCGATAGACGTCGCTCTAGGGGACGGATTCGTTTATTCCGACAGAATCGAAGTTCACGCAACGATTATATTTTTTCTATTATATTTCTCTTTCACAATCGCAGAATTTTTTAATTCTACACAATTTTGAAAATAATGTCAAAACAGGAATTATTCCCTCAAATCTAGTTCCGGAGTTGGACTCCCTGAAGCCGCTAATAGGTACGAATAAGACGGTGATTTTAAATCGAGAAAAGAAGAAGAAAGAAAAAAAGTAATTCTAAGGTGGAAAATTCTCCGCTCGTGAACCGGACCCTCGCCTCAGGTTTCAGAGTCTATGAGGTAGTTTGGTTCGACCCTTATTTGCATCTTACTCGAATAGCCTTTAAACACTTCCACCGATCCCAAAAAGGAGACCAAGGGTCAACCACCAAAAGATACTTCTTTTATCCCTTCCTCGCCATGTTTTCGCTCCTCAATTTCAATCCGACGGGTTAAACACTCTACGAAAATGACCTACACCGATCACAATGAAAAAATATTACATAGATTACAAGGATTAGGCGTCATTCAAGTATCACGTAACGCTATTTTTGACCATTTTCGACCCCCCCCCCCCCCCCCCCCCTTCCCGTAACAAATAGTTATGCTTTTACCAACCCCCCTTCCTCCCTGAGAGCGTTACGTAATACTCGAATGACGCCTTACGAGAGATTACAGAAAGATTGCGAGAGATTACGTGAGGTTACAAAAGGTGAAAAGATTCCTGTGCATCGGATTACAACAGTGATTAACCCCTCGGTTCAATCCGAGTTTCAAAGTTGTCATTCTTGAACCCTAGTTCTGAAAATCATTCGACATAGTTTTTTTTCTTTGTTACGCCATGTCCGATGTTTGATTCTGGTATAAAGCACTCCAAGGATTTCCGCTTACCTTCAGCATTTCGAGATATATGTGTATTCGTAGCCCAGTCTTCGCCTAAACTTGTTATTGTCTACTAAACTTGATACTGGGGATGAAGCTGAAGCTAGCAGGCATAGTTAGCAGCCAAAAGTGCTGAATTCAATTGAAATGAGACTATGAGGCCGTAGAATTTGAATCTCGTGAAATATTATGAAAAGGGATATATTCCTAAACGTTTAACCTGCATCTTTACCGCGTGATTTTATTCAGGAGAACTTCGAAATGTTTAGCTGCTAACGATGGCTGCTAGCTTCAGCTTGATGATCTGTCCCTCTCGAGACAGTGTGAAAAATAAGGGAAGAAATTGGTGTCTAGAGATGGACACAGAATTCTGTTTGTGCAAAAGGTATGAGGAGGGATGACATTCTTAGGGATGGGTAGGGGAAAAACTAAATAAACTTAACGGAATCACTTCGTCCTCTATCGAACACTCGGAGCAGGTCTACGAAAAAATGCGACAAAAAATTAAAAAGCTAGACGTGCGTCGTTACCACAAATAGCTACTGTTCGGAAAGTGATATTTTCGATGGTTTTGTAGCCAGCGTGATACTACTTATTTGAGAAGGGTGGAAAAGGGAAAAGTTGGGGCTGAAGCACTTTGTCAATGTTCTACTTTCCGCTCTAGGGCTTTTTTTTATATTAGGCTGGAATTCCAGTGTGCAATTAAAACTTTTCTACAGGAGTTAAAAGAGAATGGTATTACATTTATACAAATAACGAGTGTGACTTCAACACTCGCCTTCGGCTACTGCTGCAAATATTACAAATCACATTCATCGGATGTCGTCTACTTTCCTCACTCGCCACGTACAATCTAGTACTT
The DNA here is from genome assembly GCA_018420115.1 of Euura saliciscinereae. Lineage (NCBI taxonomy): Eukaryota > Metazoa > Arthropoda > Insecta > Hymenoptera > Tenthredinidae > Euura > Euura saliciscinereae. Next base: position 59,884 of record JAFFZH010014972.1, on the reverse strand, counting down.
TTGTTTGTTCCGTGCAAAGTTTGGGCATTCAGTCACTCCATTCTCTGGTCTTTGTTCTTTGCAAAGTCCCGGAAATGAATCTATGCGAGTTTTTACCTCAACGGAAACGATATAACCTTACGTGCTAAATCGTCAATCCAATGGCTCAGGAATCAGTGACTCGTCTCATCCGTCTGTTTTTATGGATCTTTCCGCGTCTTCCTGTCTCTAATTAGTTCCGTCGGTCGGATGAGATCGGTAAAAAATCAATCATCATTTGTTTGATTACGGGCAGACTCTAATGCTTTTTTTCTTCAAATGTCAATTTTGAATTTGATTTGGAAGGAAGCTTCTAATCGACGATAAAATGACACTGGAGTTGCTAATTATCCGGAATAGGGAGTTACGCTCCGATGAGTTAATTTTCTATTATCTGATGGTCAGCTCACGTCAGTGCACATAGCTTAGTGATCCGCATACGATCCTGCGGTGTTATTGTACCGTTTTAGTATGGTGTCATAAACCGTGGGTATACATGCAAACAACACGTGTAACTATGAATAATCCGAGATCCGTGTATACCTGTTCATCGGGTTTGCAGTACTCTATAACCTCATCAACGACCTAATTTCATTCGCTTCGGGTTTCGGTCTCCATTAAACGCCTCGTATATATCATAAAATATGTTAATCTCAGACTACTCTCGCTATGCTGTTGCTCTGTTTATATAACGCCAGGCAATTAATTAGCGAATTGATTACATACGTGTCTGATTATTCTACGCTCCTTGAACCAAACAAACAGAAAATCCAACTTTTTTTTACGTCCTAGTTCAATCTTTAACCATTTTAGCATCTACTCCAATCGCTTTACAATATCATTCGATAATGATTCTTCATTCCTGATTCGGTCAGCCCGTTGATTCTGATCGATGTAATGAATTATGAGGAATTATAACTAAAAGTAGTGACGATCCATTGATATCGTTAATTAGTGATGATCGTTTCTCTAATTTCAGGAAATTAGTGTGATTTGATTATCGTAAAGATTATTGATTTGATTGACGTCATTTTATCGAATATTTAACTGGTTTGAAAATTCAATATGGAAATTGAAAAAAAAAAAAAGAAGATAATTGAGTTCGTGCAACTTTACCGACCCTCGACTTGTGATTCGAAAGAAATAAGGTGAACTTGCCAGCGTGGGAAAAATTATATATATGTATATTTTACCGGTTCGTTAAGTCGCTCAATCGGAAGATAACTTTTTCGACTGGAAGTCATGTTTTTCAATTTCCGTTTCCTTGCGGAAATCTAATTATTGAAGAAATTATGATAAAAAATTAGATCGAGCGAAGAAAAAAATTGGTGATCGTAGGTTTGTATCCAAAAATAAAACTCTAGAATTAGGTTTTGTAAAAATTAGCGAAATTGCACCTCGTCGTTTTTCGTCATATAATTTTATTTTCTACTCTGTGGTTGAGGATCCAAACGGGAAATATTTTTCAATATCGAACGGAATGTTATTATTCGGTTTTATCCAACGGTATATATATATATACGCATAGCTGATCAATAACGCCGAGAGAGTCCGTGCGTTTTAACCGCTATTTCAAATATCTATGCAATCTATAAACATGCAACGGCTGCATTGATGATGATGTTCATACAACGGAAGTTAAACTCATTGAAAAAAAAACCATTTGACGTGTTATTACCTCGTCCAACGAGAATATAATGAATACCCAAACACTAATGGTCGAGAGAAGGGGAACATAATCGTTTGAAATCCCTTTAAAAAAAGGCTAAGAAATTCGGGGAATTTTTAAATAATTCTCTTGACAGTAAAAAATGTATTATTTTTTTTTCTTTTTCAATTTCATGGTATATATTGCGTTTCTGACTGAACAATGTTTTATCAATCGAGGGGGTCAGTGCTATAAAAGGGTCTAAGTGGCAGAAACAAAAAAAAACAGAAAAATTGCTCTAAAATTACTTTTTCTCTACTTTCAAACTGTTGAAGCTAATCAAGCATTTTATAACAAATTAAACAACTTTTTATCGACAAACATGAATTTTTTTTTACCAAGCTAGGTTATGTACTAGCAGTAATTCCTTGAGCTAACAAATTAAAACCACGAATTAAATTATAATTGATAAATTATCCGGTTGAAAGTTCGATCATAATTAACTAAATCAGGTAAAATTTGAGGGAAGAACCGTGTTCCAAGTTCCAGAAAAACCTGATGGAAATGTCATAATTTTTTCGAATTCTTCTTCTAAAAAAATTAGTGACTGCCCTGATGTTATATTCTTTTTTTTTTCGAAGGTTTGGATTGTCCATCTATTGTGTATTTGTGTGTCGTCATTCCCAGTAGTGAATTTCCGCAAAGTTACAGCAAGCGGATATTTGATCCGGTTTCCCACTATTCGAAAGATTTGGTGCTTTATCGTTAGGGTTATATTGACCGTTTAACTCGTCTATGGTTCAGACGATCCAAACTTTGGCAAAACTTTTGGCAAAGTGCAGCTCGCAGGTAGTCGAAGACACGAGCAAAGTCACACGTGAAAATAGTACGGTATTATTATAAGGTACGCCCCAGACGTGATCACTGTAATGGATGAAAGAGCTACCCAAGATTCCAGACAGTCATTAATCCGATCACCTCGTTTAGAAACTTTCTACTACTTCCTTAACGTACTTAAGCCTTTGGCCTCCTCAAAGCCTTTGAAGCTATGGATATATAGAACCCCTTTATTTAAGCACACTTGATTCATAGCCAAAGAAGATTTCTAGATTTTTTTTTTCTTTCATACGTTTCATATCAATAAAATCAATAAAACATTGATAATCGCTTGTTCTTAATGACAGAATTGATAATTCAAACACCAAACTTAACATATCCTGGTGATATTAGTTTTTGGGTGATCGATAAATTTATTTCTCATTCATAGTATTGAAACGCACTTGATCAGATCGTTAACTGATACACGGAGACAGAATGTGTAACCAATCGCTTGGTTATTTATAAATAATGGATATTCGAAAGACCAGTAGCTACGATGTTGAATACACATAAAAAATAAAGTTAAAACGATACAGGAAGCAATACTTCACCGATGTCCAACTCATTTGCATAGCAGCAATAACTATCGGGATAGATAGATAATTTCGTTCATTAATCAACAGCCAATTTTACATTCTCGCTCGCTCTATCTCTCTCACACACACACTCACGTTTGTTGCGTAAATGGTTTCGATTAATCTATCAATCTGATCAGAGTCGACTCTTAGATCTAAGATGAGAATGAGAATAGAAATAGAAATAGAAATAGAGGGCGGATTTCGTAAAATCTCCGAGTATTAATTTAGCCAATTTCGTCATCTGCTAGTTAGCCGTGAGCTTGCGACATTGGGGGTTATTCGAACCCTCGGAACTAGGGCATGTTATGGCATCTCGGGTATTTATGATCCCCTGGGGTTCGTCTCGACTTTCGTCTTTGCTTTCGACTCCGCATTCGACCCAATTAGGACTCTGGGGGAAACCGAACGCGGTCGCGTTTTCAATCGTCGCCCGTCATAATTCATGTCGCACTTTTTTTTAGGTTTTTTTTTTTGACAAATTTTCGCATCACGTTTGTACGTAGCTTTAAACGCTTCGTGATACCACCTCGATGGAACTAATTCCTGCTTTAAAGCTCAGGGGAATTCACATCGCTGACGTCAGAACCCCAAATGGGGTTTGAAATTTGGCTACGATTTTGAACCCGCATGTCACTCACTGTAAGTCGGTGTATATAGGTATAGACGTGGATGTATGCGGGATTAAACTATGGTTCTCCGCTGCGTGGAGGAATCGGATAACACAAGCTGTAATGTCAACGTTTCTATACTCTACGTACTAATTGAGACAACCCCTCTGATCACTAGCTGAATCTCCGTTGGGATCGATAGACCGCAATTAAATTCTATGAATAGAGTCGAATGGAGATGAAAGGATATTTCCAACGGTCTCTAGTTTTTTCCTTCGTTGTTTTTTTTTTTTTCAAATATGGATGAGGATCGGAAGAGAACTTTGTTACGAAAAAAACTCCACACTGAATAATTGGAAGATTTCATTGATTTCAGGGAAGCTTCATTCCAGCTTCAATGGCACACTTGATATTTTTTTTTTAATGTTTAAACCTCGAAAGTAAAGCTATGAGCGGATATTCGCGATAGGTTTTCAACGGATGTTACTTTCTAAGTCACATTGATTGGTTGATTTTAAATTTCTCACAAAGCTTGTAGATTTCTTTCAAAGAAATTAAGGAAGATAAATTCGAAATTTATCGATGAAATTTTTTTTTTTTTTGTTTGCTGACCTCGGGAATCAAAATTTCGCACAAACAAAAGTTTCACATCATCGGAAAAATGATGTGTTTTTAACGCGATGTATTCTTCCTCCGTCTGAATTTCAATTTTTCTGGCTCGAGGCTGTTTTGTTACATATTTCTAGAGCAACAGCTGGATATGCAAAGCCTAAAAAATACCTGTTTGACGGATGCAGCGGTGTGCAGTGGTATGTAACGTGCTTATTTTTCTTGGCAGCTGTAGAAACTCGTATATGTTCGCACCTTTGAAAGTGCAGACGAGAATTTGAAAACTTTTTCGTGAAAAAAAAACCCTGCAACATCCGACTAATTAAATTATGCGTTGACGTTATTCGCGGTCACGTCGGATTCATCATGGCATTATTATATTGGTCACAGGGTCGTAGTATATGTTACTGCAATTTAAAAAATAGTTAATATTAAGAAATCACTCCAGATGCTTTGGAGACTTGCACATTTTTTATATGGTGAATAATCGACCTTTTCTGGATCGAAGGCCTCATCTTCTTCATTCTGGAGCTTTTGGCGTTTTTGCTAATTGAGAATTACCGCGGGTAGTAGGTTAGTACTAAATTTCAAATTTACTTTCCTGCTTATCGCGTCGTTTGTCCATGATTCCGGTCTATTCCAGGCCCCAGGCCCCAGGCTCGCAATTTATATACCAGTGTACGGATGTGAATCCCTGAGCTCGTACAATTAAATCCTTCTGCGTATAAAATACTGTAACGAATAAAAGTGGTTAGAGCAAAAATGAAAAACGAATCCCGCTTCTGGTACATACATTTTAATTCCTTTTTTTTTAATCCAAAATCCATCATCTCGTCATTTTTACCTTCGAATTTTTTCTTCCGGAACTCCGTAATTTTTAGTTCGTTGTCAGTCTTCGTCGCTGACCAGCTGTCGTGTTCGAGTATATCTTACACTACCGCAGTGCCAAAAAACTTGAAAGAATAATAAACAAGATTTCAAATTCACCGGTCTTTTTAATGGCTTCGGCGATAACTTCGAAATAAGCTGACACGAGATGAATCAAAAATAAATTACTGACGCAATTTCTACTCAATTATAATTGTATATTTAGAATAAAATCGACGATGAATCGCCATTTGCGATTCTCCATAGCTTCATGATCATCAACCACCGAAAATTCATCTTCTTCTTCACCTATTTATCGTCTTTCGTTGATCTTGAACTGGAATATTTCCATGACTCCAGAGAAAATCCAGAAGTTCACTCATTTTGTCCAATCTTCGGATGGCTTTATCTCGGGAGTTATGCATCGCACTGAGATAAGTCAAGGGAATATTTTGTAGATAATTTTGTTGGCTACAAGATCGATATTAACTATTTTCATCGTACGGATAACCGTTTGCGAGTTATTCCGTAAAAACTTAATCATCGCACACTTTCACCCTCGTAGGGTGCAAATTGTTGTAATAGGTGCGCAGATGTACATTCGCAGCACATTTCAGCTCTCCTTTCCACTCTGCAAGGTGGATCCATGATACTGTTACCGGTGACTGGACTAATATATGAGTTGCAGATACATGAAGATATCTGCGATACGTTTGTACGTGGATTTTACCATTTTGGACTCTGGCCAAAGTGATGCTTCTGGCTCCTGCGTATTTCAAGTACCCTGTACCAATCTTGGTGGAGATATTATGCACGCGAATACCGAGATTCTGGGGCTTGGTGTACGGAAAATTGGATGCTGCAATGCCCCCCCCCCCCCCTGCCCCAATCCCCTTAACGATGGGATTATGTCATTTTACCATCTTGAAATTTACCGGATATTATATATATACAGGGCAATGGTATATGGGTACTCTTAACACGTTTTTTGAACTTTGACCCGGAAGAGTGTGACCGGAAGATGATTGTCCTCTGAGCAGAGAGTTTCGCAGTAATCAAAAGTCGTTCTTCTTTTTTATCGTTTTTTTTCAGAGCATATAAAGAAAGTTATGATGTAATCATCCGGGATATGAAAATTTGAGTTTTCCCAGTATATTCACGTTTTGAATCTCAAAGAATCACTACCTCCAACCGTTTTCAGATCGACGTTTGTGTGACGATATCTTGAAAACGAGTGATCAGATTTCGGTGAAATTGGGCTCAATCAATGCGGCCTTTCCAAACTTAGAGATGATGAGATGAGATTTTGACTTCGATTGGTTCAGCGCTTTTCGAATTATTTGAATAACGACATTCACAAAAATAATATAAAACTAATCATGTCTTGAGGTCTTGAAGAATACTCATAATCCACGTAAGTCTTTTCTATTTCCGAAGAATGTTCGTAACACAAAATATATATAATCTCTTACGTGCATTATGAGTATGCGTTGGACCAATAGTTGCAGGATTTTCAATGTTAGTTCAAATAATTATTAAACTCGAAGTTGAGGCAACATAATTTGGCCCAAAATACACGATTAAAGATATTATTTGAACCGAAAAACCCATTCTTGAATTCTAAATACTTAAGTAGTCTGCCGAAAATATTACACGATAAAAGCTACTTATCAACATAATACACATCTTAGGCTATAAAAAAAACGCCTGGCTCTCCCACTCTGAAAATGACACAGCACTGAAAGGATACATATATCTACGTCTGTGATTCTTTTTAGATTAAAAACAAAGTGCATTTTTCCGCAATCTCTAATTGTTTCGGGAAATGGAGCAGTATGTTGAGCGATTGAAAATCTCAATGCTCTATTTTTTTCTGAAAACTATATTCTTTTGCGAAGAAAATGAGCCCAAGTTGATCTCCCTATCACCAACGTAGCCGGAGTTCTGATTTTTTGAAAAAAAAAATGCGCCAAAACGAAGAGGTTGCGTAACTTTGAAAATATTGAGAATAAAAAAAAAAAGCTTTTGCGGGTATTTTTTTTTCATCGTGAACTACTTTTTCTGAGATCGACGTCAAGATCAGAAAAATTTGTCCCAAAAGCCTCGATCACTTGATATGGAATTGCCCTGCGCTACAAACTATCTTTCAATTTCTTTAACGGAGTCTCGGACGATTTTATAATAACTTGAATAGAATTCTCATTCCGAGTTTCTACTCGCGTATTATCGTGAGGATTATATTAATTTCTTTCAAAGGTGTTCGAGAAACAATAAGAACGATGAAAGTTTCTCCCGTCCGAAGAATAGTTCAGCTCGAGTTTCATTCTCAGGATTTTTTAATTAATATAATGTGAAGCCAGAACTCGTGTAGCGACAATTTGAAATTACAGTCCATCATCAATTAATACTAGATCTGTACGAATTATCGACTTTATTCAATTATGCAAAATAATTGTCGAATTTTAGTCAAATTTCTCAATGTGACTTCAAAGGACGGAGATAATTAATTTCATTATTTCTCGTTTCTCGAATAAATATTCTTCAAAAAGACAATATTATTTTATTTCCCCTTTGAAAATTCCTCTCGATTTTTTGTTCCGTACGTTTCATCAAAATAAGAGGCATTGAAATATCCTCACATCCACAAGTTTGAGAAAAATATTCATCCTGTTCATCATGGTTCATCCGACTTTGATCCCGTTTATCCCCTATCCAGCTGCTAACACTGTGTAGCGTAGAGAGGTTTCAGACACTATCAGAATGAAGACATTCATCACTTTCTCTTTTCGCCCTATGAGGGAGAGGAGGGGGAGTAAAAAAAAAACGGAATAAAAGCCAGCATTGTTTATCCAAAAAAGCAATTTATTCGTAAAGTCAATATTTATACCGGGTTATCCCACACCGTCCAGGTCATGTTGATGGGTCATTTATAACCGGGCTTCGCGTAAAATAATGATAAACGTATTCTATTTTCTCTTTCTTTTTCCCTCAAGGAAAAATGAAAAAAAAGAAGAAACAAAAAAAAAACTCCCAACGCGTTTTAAGGCTTTATCGAAGCTTACTTATCTCCCGAAATTCGCTATCTGACCCAAAAGGGAGCTCAACAATTATTTCTCGAACGTGATTAAAGACTTTTAGCAATTTTTTTTTTTTTTTTTTTGATGGAATAAAATGTTCAGTCACATGAATAATCAATTTTTTCTGTTTCAGGTACGTGAATTTTTTCATCTCTGTTTTTTTCGGTCGAGTGACTGCAAATCCTACACACGTATGGAAATACTCCGAAGGTAAGATACAATGGAATCAACATAATTGCATCCGTCATTCGAATTTATGAAAGCGGAGGGCGTATTCTTCTTATGTTTCTTCTTCCGGTGTATGGGAACGGAAAGAATGGTAACAATATCTCATATCTTTGAGGAAGCAGTGGTGGAGTGACGCTTTCCCCTGCAGAAGATAAAACACGACAAGGGACTCGGTGATGGAGACCAAAAATTAGTTTGAAGTAATTTTTTTCCAAGTTTTTTTTTGCCGTTTTATTGTTTCTCAGCTACTTTCATTCCGATATCTGAACACACACATATATATGTATATATACCGCGGAAAATAAATAAATTGTCATTTTTAATTTCATGGTTCATCGGGCACGTCGAATGTCTGTCGGAACATTTTGTTCTTCGGGATTGATCGCTGGTCATACTTTTTTTTTTTTTCATTGTCCCATCCCCCTTGAAACCGAAATGTTCGATGAGTCGGATATCTGGCTCCGGTATGACAGACAACCTAATAAAAGTGAATCCGACAGTTTTTTTACCGAATAAAATATTCTCGCTTCAAAAATTCAACGATAAACCCACATTTTTTTAGGCAGCATTTCGTTGCTCAGTTCAGAATTCATTGACCTGATTTTGTGTAAAAATTTGCGTGTCTGAAGTCCACGTAAAACAAATTAATACAAAAAAAAAAAATAATAATAATGGGGGGAGGAAAAATACTTGAAGGTAAAATAAATATTTGCCCCGGAAGTCAAGATAAAGTAAAAGAAATTCAGTCTTCCAGAAAACGAATCAGGAAAATTTATTTTGCATATGTAATATGTAAATACTTTGGACCTTTTTTCTCGAATTTGAAATAACATTAGCGAATCACCTTGGCAGAAACGAATTCACAATTTTACAGCCATATTGGAATAACCTAACGTAGTCTCTGATGGGATGGGAAAACTAAGAGATACAAAGTATTAAAGTGACGAGTTAATTGCTACAGATGACTGTAGATCGTCGGCTTGTTTTACTGAATAGTGACGTCATCGCGTGGCGCGAAAGAAAGGCTTTTTCGAATATTACAAGCAATATTCTAATGTTCGATATTATTATAACAGTTATTTGTCACATGAATTGGTATTTTCAACGATAAAAGGATTTAAAAATTGCGCAAGACTCGAATTTACAAGGAGAACGACTTTTTATTTTCTCCGGGATTTTCTCTATGTTTGTTCCGGTACGAATTATATATCTCCGGAAGCTAACCGGAAGTGAGTTAGTTTCGGACTAGCAGCCATCCTTGGAGGATAAATTAGAAACTGAAGTGTGTCTTGTGAATGAGATGATGAGAGAAATTGGAAGATAAAAATCGTCTTCGGTTATATCGCGAAAGTGTGCAGGGATATTTTTTTTGCAAATACATTTTTCTGCAAATATAACCCACGAGGGGAGTGTAAATTTGCGGGTGATACCGTTAGGGGGTTAATTTTTAACCCCTCCTGTTAAACCGAAACGATTTATGCCACCGGACCTTTTGTATAAGCTTCCCTATATATTCTATATTTATGTCGACCTGTCACACCGGCCGGATTCCGTGCTGTGACTGCTTCTACCCCACTGGACCGGAAAATTATTAACTAATACCCGGGGAAAACGGACGGACAAACAAGATTGAGGACCTAAAACTGGTGGACCGTAGCGTTGCGACGTTCGGTTCTTCCTTGTTTCACTATAGCATTATCAACCCTGCGTCCATGGTTTGAAATCAAACGCCCGAATTTTGAGAGTTTTCAATATATGATTGTAAATTTATTATTATATATATTGTTATATAAAATGAATGAAAGATAATTAAAATTATTGATCAAACAATTATTAAGACCTCAATAAATGAAATGATTTAGTATAAGTTTTATAAACGCGAAAATAGAAACGTTTTCCTTTTTTTTTCAATATATTTTTCATTCAATTCTACACATCATTTTGTGAAAATTGTTGTAGCGATGTAAATATAGGCAAAAAATCCGTTTTAAATTCTTATCTGCGATGTGTTTTCTCGGAAAAAAAAAATATTGTATGCACCAAAATCGATGGATGCCTGAAATTTTCTTAGATATCTCGAACCTTGGGAAAAAGGAAGAGAAAATATTATGTCACGCGTGTTTATTTTATGACAATGAAAAAGAGTTTATTTTTCTTCCAGGGTGCGAGGCAAAAGCCTCGAGGGCAAGAAAAAAAAAATCTAGTACATAAATTCTTCACAGAGGACAAATTTTTCTTCAAATGTACCGACATTTTCTTTGAGTTTTTGATACACTTTCATTTCATAGTTTTTTTTGTCACTTTTTCTTATTCCACTTCATTCTGCGTCGCTGAACACTGAAATGAAAGCCTCTCAAACTACAAGCCTTCGAGATATACAAAAAAAAAAAAAATTCCTCCTCTTCTACCACGTTTCAGCTATAAATATAATTCATCTCGGTTCATCCGGGTATGAAATTGCCGAAGGAAAGAATGATCTTGAATAATAACCAATCGAAATTTCTGTTGCAAGGTGAATTAAAAAGAAAATCTTTTTAATGAAAAATTGTGTCACGGACGTCTAATGATCCGGATAGCAATGATTTAAACTGTTTGAAAAATTCTAGATCAATTTTTAGTATGAGGAATTATTTTAATTTGTATTTTCCTCTTCATCACGGTTTTGCGCAAATGTAAACGTAATTTTTACCAGTTATCCTGATAAAATGTAATCGTTCTGTGCTCCATAGTGATTAGATGAATATTCACATGGCAATTAATTGCCACTGCAGGATACAATTACCAAACGCTGACAGTTTAATTATTTATTTTTAAACTTCAGGTGAATTCGACATTCATTTCTGTTCGCGATAATTGGATCAGATTTTTAGTATCAATTAATCCGGCTTTGCAAAATGTTTGATAAACAATATCGTTCAGACACTTTTGGTAAATTCAAGCGAAAACAAACTGACGTTGTTGGTACACCAATTCACGTTGTCGATAGATGACGTGGGTATTCATTCAGAGTTCATCATCAGTGGTACACAGGGAGTAACATCGTTGTACCGTTACTGACAGTAAATTTTCGGAAGGCTTGGATGCATGCACATACCGCGAGTATGTATGTATTTATACGTTCAGTGTGGGCTGATGCATCACGCGTTATCTAATGGCTATTGAAAGCGACCGACAATGGGCTTTCGAAATGAATAGCGGATAGGTAGTACCACCCTATATCTGGGCAACGTACTCGATGTTCCATACAGAGGAAACGGTTAAATTGGTAAACGGGGAAAATTACAAAGGGGAAGGGGGGGGGGGGGGGTGAGAAGGCATAAGTGCGCGAATTGTTGCACCTGCCCCGATACGATAATTGCAAAATATAAATTACACAGAGAAATCCAATTACAACAAATTTATATCTTCACCTCGAATATATATGTGTATGTATTATATTATATCCTTGCAGCGAACGAACAAATTCTGCAGTTTATATTCTCTTTCATTTTAGGTTCCCTAGTCACTTCTGATAATTTTAAATGATTGCCATTGACTATCAGAGACTTCATAAAAATAAAAAAAATACCTCTCAAGACTTGTAAGGAAATACTTCCAAGGAATTGCAGTGACTTCAAAAATATTTCGACGTTAGATCGGTGATTAATTTTCATGAATTCTTCTAGGAATTTTCGAAAATTTTCACGAGTGAAGAGGTTTTTTTTATGAACAGATGAAATTCTATAATTAATTGTGTCTCGATTTCGTCTCGATCAAATCATGTCGTACTGTATGCATCTCAATTTTTCTTATAATTTCATGTATAGTCGTTTAGAAAATCATAAAATGGTTTGGAGTTTTAAATAACTTTATCGAAATTAATCTATAAATTAATCTAATGAATAAAATTTAGTAATCTATAACATGTATCACACAGAAACGATTTTTATCCCGGTTGGAGACTTGCAAAGAAATCTGTAAACTTCCAAAATATACGTAGACCCTCGATTTTTGTTCCCCGATGTGATTGATTTGGACTGATAAATTTTCTTCTACGAAGGTTTCTAAATCACGATTTGAGAGAAATTCATTCTATTTGGAATAATTTCTGCAACGTTTTTACAAATTTTTCCAAACTCCTAATCGAATTCGAGACTCAAGCTTTCGTCAATCAGCCAAATGATGATGATGACGATTTTCGTAACTGTTCAGAACGAATACATAATTCATCCATCCATCTCTCCGAGCATCTGGTAACGAGTGGGTACTGTATGTGATTTTACCGAATGCGAAAAAGAGAAAGCCATTATTATCCGTCCGATTAACCCTTTTCTCCCTCGCAATCAGAGGCCCTCGGAGATAGACCGCGGAGAATGTCTCCGCCCCTTTTATCGTACGCTTTGTTTAAATTTAATTACAAAATAAACAACGGAATATCGCGAGGGGGTTGAGCATTGATAAGGATCTCACGTATATGTTTATGTATGTATATTCGGTTAATTCGAGCGACGACAAAGCCGCACGAGAATAACTTCAGAGGGATTTATCCGTCTCGTTATCTTCCACAGTGTGTAATTACAATCCCCTTCATCTCGCGAATGTTGCTGTGTATAACCGTACGACAAACGGTACAAAAATGTAACAAAATTCTTTTAATCGGAATTGCTTTTTTTTTATCGAGGTAATCTGCAGGCAGTGGATGTTATTTCATTCTCTCCAATCTGTTCTCGGTTTGAGCTGACAAACGGACAAATCTCCATCGACCCTGAAACCTGAGACAGATTTGACATCGATTCCATCATTGTTACATCAAACCGCAGAATCGTTATCACCCTGACCCATTTCACGTGACTATATTCGTCACTGTTTCGCTAGAAGAATATTGAAGCTTTTTGTGATCGGTTCTGCGAATTTGCACACGCGTTTTCTACGATGTTCATCACTTTTCAGTCCGAGGATTTAAAAGTAGTCATTATTGTACTCCGCGCATGCGCACTCGGAGTCGAATCTCGCATTGGTCGACGATTTCCCCTAACCTCAAATACTACAATGAATGTAATTGGAGGAGTGAGTTATCGTTTGATATTTTTTAACTGTCTGGATCCGATACAGCGATGACTTCAGACAGAGTATAAAATATCCTGAACGTCAATAGACAAAAGACAAAGCCTTAAGGGTAGGCGGGATGGGGGTTAAAATGAGACTGACCGAGCTGATATGACACGGTCGCTAATTTTCGCTCTTTGACGTCGTTTCCATTATCTAATAGACGCCTTGTGCTCCGGCACGTGAATTAAACTCGAGGCGACGTGTCGTAAGTCTCGTGTGACTTTTGCGCCTCAATTTGAAAAATCATACGCTTGAAAGAATAGTTTTTCAAAATTGAATTTTCTTTCGAAGAAATTTTTTTGATTATTCACGCAGAGGATTGAATCAATCAATTGGTCCAAGTAAAAAGAAGGGAAAAATTGAGGAAAACCAAAATCTTGAGAATTTCGTTACTTTTCAATTTTTTGTTGGTCTATCTTCATGCAAAGTTGTCGCTTTTGGAATGGAAAAAGAATATTTGTGGAAAAAAAGAACTGACGAATGAATAAATAAAATATGGGGTATATAAATCTTTAGCTACTTTCGAACTCGCTAAGGGGTTCCGATATATATATATAACGGGTATATATAACCGGTTGAAAAATGATCTACAAAGTTAGTGTACCTACTGATCTCAAACTGCGAACTCCTTCCGTATATCCCTTAAATGTCTTCGTGGATTGTTTTATTGCAAGCAATATAACACGGCTTTGTATCCTGCAGGTATAGTAATAAAATTAATCTTGCTGCCTGTAGATCGTCTGTACCTCTTTCGCGGTTTCTCATACTCGGTAACTAATCTCTCTAAACTACTTCAACGTTTATGTTTCGAACGTCTTATTGTATAGACATGTGTAAATTTATCTGTCGTACAGGAATCGGTCTTGAGGCCAAATTAAAAGGCCAAATTCAATAAACCCTGGTACAGACAATTGAACATTTATATCCTGTGCGATTCAATATCCATAAAAAAGAGGTTTTTTTACATACTCTGTAGATAAATTTCTGTAAAATTAAATCTCGAATTTATCCTGATTGAATGAGAGGACGATGTTATATAATTTTATAAAATTTTGTTTGAGTTTATTTTAGAAAGAAAAAACTTGTAAAATTATACAAAACCGTAATAAAAAATAAAGAAAACACACTTTCGTATAATTTTATAAACTGAAATAAAATTTTGAAGGATTATACTATGAAAGTAGCTATATGAGATTACATGAAATTGAGCTCATTTAATTTCATAATTATATGAGACTGGAGAACCGAAAAAATGCTTGGAATTTTAGCGTTTCAAAAATAGGTAAAGTTTCGGAAAAATCGAGAATGCGATATTTTCCCTACATTTATGGCACACGAAGAAAGAGACAGAAATTTGAATGTGAAAATGTGCGAAATTCATGTTGGGATTTTATTAGGGGCTGAACCCCTTTTTCATATTCGACTGTGTAAATTCAGTCCCGAGGCTGACCGGTCCCTAAAACTTTTGAATATTAGTTCGGTCTAGTTTCTTGTTTGTCGTTTCAATCCTGAGGGTTCAATTAAACAGAACACTCGAGGCTTGACAGCAGTTGGATTTCGAGTCAAACGGTCACGAGGACTAGATTTGCGTATATCTCATACATGGATTGGCACTGGACGGTGGGTACCTAACAAAACTTGGGTGTTTGGGTAAGGGGCGAGGGTCGAATCGCCGACGTCCACCACCGACCTTAGACCTCAGACTTCTACCTCTAGCTTTCAGGTTTTGGGTTCTGGATTCTGGGACCTGGGGCTCAATTCGATTGGTTGAATGCCAATTAGCTTCGCGCCAGGAAAGCGGACCGAAACTCCTTATTCTCATGCACGATTTTCACGATGTATTTGCATTGCATTGAACACGCACATCTTAATATTTCAAAAATGGCCAAAACTGCCCAAAGTAATTTTTCAGACTTTTGAATAGTTTTTACACAGTTTGACAAACAATTTTTTTTTTCTAGTTTCTTGTTCCAATACTGACTTTGATGGGTTGAAAATGCTTCTTCGAAATGAACAGCAAACTTTTTGACCTGAAATTTTCAGAAGCCGAAAGTTGACCGATATACTTTATGCAGGAATTCGCCGACTTTTCTTTCGGTTGAATGAATAAAACGTCGAGAGCGACGTGTGATTATAATCCACGATAGTTGAAACTGTATAAATAATATAAAATTGCAGGGAGATAATCGCACAGCCGTCGCGACGTCTCTATCCAGGGTGAGGAAAGGGTGGAATAGCGAGGGAAACATTTTCTGGAAACGTGAAATAAAAGCGCGGTGGCGCCGGCGTTTCGTTGCACCATCGCGGTCTATTATTTTTCATTTTTGAGTCCGATAGCGGTTTTAATGGCCGTCGTATAACATCCGGTATAATTTTACCAACAGCCATTATACATCTTGAGAGAGAAATAAAATTCTACTTACAGCTGCAGCTTGAGCGTAACGAATTTTCAACCTCATGTTTATGTGTATGTGTACGGGACCCGGAGAATCACCGTGAAACCATCAATTATCTACTCACTGTCGAAAGAGATTCGCGAAATTAAACAAATACGTTTTACGTTCTTCAACGATGGGGTATTTTTTTCTTTATTTTTGACTTTTAAACGACAGAGGAAAAAATCTCTCAAAAATAATTTTTGAGTACAAAAAAATAATGAAATAAAAATTATAACCGGGAAGACCCTCATTTTTCAACGGCAAAAATAAAAAATTGCCAAAAAAACGAGCGAAGAAAAAGAAGAAGCTAAAGAAAAGAAGGAATAAAAAGATTTTGCCCTTTCCATCGTCGTCTTTCTGTACCTGGAGGTAGAGGGAAAGAGATTATAGTGCGGGATACCGGCGCAACTCATATCTAATCGTAAGGTCGGTGGGTATAATGGAACAAGGTGTATGCACGCGTGGCTAGAGGTATTCACGCGAAGGTACGTATACATAACTGAAGATTGGCACAAGGCGAGTTAGGTATAGACCGTAAGTACTACTGGGTATTATACGTGAACCCAGAAGCGAGAGTGACTGAATAAATTGTTCACGAGTCTATGAAGCAAAGTGGAGTAGAGTAGAGTGGAATGTAGAGTGGAGTAGAGTAGCGGTAAAGCGGCCGCGAAAACGTACTATGTACACGCCGGTCGTCCCGTCGTCCCGTCGTCCCGTCGTCGCGTGGGCGAAACGAGGCTGGCCAGTGTTTGACGTAACGACGCAGGACGCGGTTCACTTTCGCTCTTACAAAGTTCCGGTTTCCACCTCCACCTACGCCACCCTCTCCTCGACTCACTTACAATTTATGACACGAACTTTGAGGCTGCTTGTCTTCGGACACGAGATGAGTGCCGAGTGGTTGACGGTTTAGCAAAAGTAGATCGTTGATCCGTTACACCGCGGGCTATGAGGTAGAGAGATATATGCACGTAATAAGTGTTTCGATAAACGCGGTCAACGTATATATATATATATATATATAGATAGATAGCCAACGCGGTAGAAAGGTACGGTATAGAAATTTTGGCAAATTCCACTAACAAGGACAAACAAAATCCTTTCCAAATGTCCTGGATCACCATATGACATTTAGGCTCCTGACCCTCCCCCTCCATACGATCACCGAGTGCTCCAGCACATTGTTTGAAATGATTCAAAGTTTCTCATACAAAAAGAAATGCAATTTTTTAAATCTTGAAATGTCACATCTGGGTCTTATAATACATATTTAAGTAACACAATGACTTTTTAATCACTGTAGAAGAAGAAGGAATTGATTCTTGACTGTTTTAGATTGATAGGGATTAACAATCTTGGGTATAACAGTCGATTTTAGTGAGACGATTATCTATTGGCGAATTTTTGATTGAACCTAAATTATGAAAATTATTAGAGTATTATTTACACCCTTTTTTTTATTTCATCGAGTGAAATATACTTCATAATATAGGGTGAAACAATACCATAATAACTTTTGTAATATTTCACATGTAAATGACAGAGAATAAAAAATACGACTGATGGATGAAAGGGAGGAATTAGTTTCCCCAAATGCTTTCATGGCGTTGTTACCCCTATCGTTTCGCTAAATCGGCTATACACTGACCTGTGACCCTTCCTCGTGAGAAAAATCTAGGTCTATTTGTTATTTTTACTATATCTTTTCTTATCAGTCGGACAATGAATTGCGAGCTTTATCTAACGTAAGTAGAATAACGCTCCGCGTGTTTGTCATCGACGTTTAACATCTGCATAAATTAAAGTGCCATGAATTTAACGGGCTGCTAATTAATCAAATTGCATGTATAAACCGGCTTTTTTGTATCTCGTTTATTCCCCATTTCCCCGTGTTACATTTTTACGTGGGTTTGTTCATATAATTTACAATGTATACATAACTCTTGTACAGTCTACGAAATTAGTGATTCAATCCGTGAAGTAGGACGCAGTCAAAAATTGTCTCTTCCGGGAAGTCTACTCGAGTTTTGATGACACGTCATTTTGATTTGTGAGTCTGTACGTTTGTTTAAACTGTTTGAAAAAAAAAAATTGACAATATTTACGTCAATCTGATTGAGTTTCAGTCAAGCTTTCAGTTGAATATTTGCTTAGGGTATAAAAAGCACCGTTTTTAGCCACTACAACGGTTTTGGCCAAAGCTCATCACCCATTTCCGCTGTTCTGTTTGCCCTCACTTTCTCTTACAGCCCAAAACGTTGCATTCTATCATTTCAACCGAACGTTTAACAAGAATCCTTCCATGAGAGTCGGAAGGCCTGGGACACGAAAGCGGAGGAAGAGTGAGATGAGACTTTGATGTTTGAAATTTGGCACTTCCTCCGAAACGAGTGCAATCAAAATCTCGAAATCCAAATTATTTTAGGTCTAGGGGTGTTTCCCTCATCCCGTTTCAGGGTCCTGTGAGTAAAACAGAGAAGGTCATAACGTCGGTGAAAAGTTTCTTTGATACGGTGTCTGTGTGTGTGTGTGTGTGTGTGTGGGTGGTACCACGATGGAGAAAAGTTTCCGTGCTTCGACGGTGACCCAAAACTCTCATACCGTCGAATCGCTGCCGGTGTTCCTTTTGAATACTAAGGGATCGTCCGAGGGAAAAGAAGCCGGTTCACTATAACGCATAAGTAAGTACCGGGGGTCCGTGTGTCTCTCTCCGAATCCGTACGAATCGGGGTTACCAAACTCGAGCTTATGCCATTCGCTTGGGCGGAAGATAATACAAGAAGTAATATGAAGGAACTGCCGGTCTAGTCCCGCGGTTTAGCGACAGACCGGCATACCATACGAATTCTGATTCTGAACTTTATATCCTCTGTTTCGCGTGGCCGGAACCGAAAAATACGCATGCAGATCATGGAAAGATCGAAAAACCCCGAAGTGGGGTCGAAGGAAGAGAGGCTAATAAACTAAAGGGAGAAAAAAGCAAGATCTGGATTCCGGATCCGCTCCCGGTTTAAGGAGTCAAGTCAAGCGCACCTTGATCGCGCCCTACAGTATTTCGTATTACCGTTCGTATTCTTAGAATCGGCTAAAGTCACTGAGTGAACCGCCACCCCCTTCTTCATACCCCACCCAAAACGAAACGAGGAGATTCGTTACTCGTGTACCGTGAAATTAGCTCGCTTTCCTTTTCGTATTTCCTGTTGGTATGTACCTTTTCTCCGAGTCTCGTATATCCCCCCCGTCGCTCCGAGTAAGAAGATTTTTTTTACTACCCTCACCTATACGGAAATTGGAATATTGAGAACGCGACCAGTGATCTCTACAAGAGGAGATTGAAAAACAAAAATTGTTTCGCTTTCAATCTGGACTTTCAAGATCAACGTACCAACGAAAGCACAGCAAAAAATTTCTGGTTACTGTTGAATACACCGAATGTATTCTGTGAAACTTGCCACATGACCATAGCGTAGCTCGGCGAGTGGCCAGGTTCATGAAATACTAGCGTACCAGCCAATGATTGCTTTCTCCGAAAAATAAAAAGTTTAGTGAACAAAAAAATGTGTGGTTCGGTACAGAAACAAAATGTAATCGATAAAAATAATTGAAACAACCTGACGTAGGTAATGAATTGATTTAGATACTTGATTACAATTAGTCCGCTTCATTGGAACAAATATTTTTATACTTGTAACAGACCGATATTTAGTTCATTTGATAAAGTTCTTGACAAAATTATCCATTCAGACAGAAAATAACCAAATTTTTTAATTGATTGATTTTTATTCAATTCGAATGAAGAACATTTCATTGGAACAGATTACTTTAACTGACTCTATGAACTCGAAAGATCGTGGAATGAATATAGCTTGTATTTGCAGCTTGCAAGAATTTTTTTTAATTAATTTTTTTGTCTGTCAGTGGCGAATTTGATCTGCGGAAAAAGTAGCTGGAAGTAGCAGTTGGTGTATTAAATCGTCGTGAAACGAGACACTGACTCCATCGGCCACTCCACGTCGCGTCGTTTGGATTCTGTTTTAAAGCTTCTTTCTTTTTTTCTTTTCTTTTTTAGAATAAAAAAACAAAGTTAAACTTCAAAGAAAATTTCTGCTCTCGTTGCAGAGCCGAGTAAGTTATACCCACCGTTAGAAAATCTTTTGGATTCAACTGCTACTTGACTAATATATATATATATATATATATATATATATTTCTCAAACAGCTTAGGTACCTAAAAGAGAAAATTATATATTCTCTCCTTACTCTCACACTTTTTACACTTGAATTCCAGTAAAAGCCCAAGTCCCCTTATAATTCAACGTTCTAAATTATTTTACTACTCAGGTAATTACTCATATAGTTAAATTACCGTGGGAACATTTTTCGTCTTTCTCCTCTTTCTACAATCTTTTTTTGTTCTATTATTCTGTTTAATTCAAGGCTAGACTCAAACCTCGCCGAAAACTATTCCAGCTATCATTTCAGCTCTATGAGTTTCAACAAATGGCAATCAGTGTTAATTAGCGAATATTCGATATTGATATTGATTTAATTACTTTCGACATGTTTAGAACAATTAGTTGACCGCACAATCCGAATGCAAAGATATTCTATCTGATTAACAGATACAATAGTATCAATTAGGATACATCGTCAATTATAATAGAAATAGTAGAATTTGAGTTACAGAATTTTGAATATATTTTTTTCAAATTCACATCCAATTAAAATAATTAAAAACATTATTTCATACTTTTTGAAAATTCTCATCGCTTAGAAAAAAAAAAAAAAACGCAAAATGGCTCGTAAGAATTTAAGAAACATGGTTCGATTCGGGCAGTGGTGTGAAAAAAGGTAAGAGATTGATCAGTCCAAGAATGGGATCGTGTCAAGTAGCACACAGGCCGCGAGCTCCTTGCTGGTTTTTTTTCTTCTCCTTGTGCTATTGTCGTCCGCTTTTTATGTCACACGTAGAGATAGCAGTAAAAAAAAAATTGCCGGGTCTACGTCGACGATCCTTTTTCGCATGTTTCAATCAATGTAGATCATGGGTGGAGATAAAGTAGCCTTTTTCTCAATTTTTTTTTTTCTGTTACCTCGCCAGCTATAAAAAAACCTTCTTCAAATGATTCGAATCGTATCATGCGTAAAGTGGTATCGCGGATAAATGAAATCTGAATATAAATTTGAGGGCAAGATCTGAGAGGGAGAAAAAAAAACAGAGAAAAAGTTTGTTGAAAATTCAACCCGAAGTAGCGTGTATAGCTGAGGGTATCTCTCCGAAGATTTACTGACCAAGTATAAAGTAGATAAAACGGTAAAAAAGTTTTACACTCTCTCTCTATATATTTATTATTTTTATTTCTTCCACTTTTTTCAATAAATTTTTCCTCGAGAATATTTCTTCCCTCTTTTTTATATCACGAGCCTCGTTGAGAAGACTATAACACGCCCTTAAACTTTATACGAACTTGAAACTTGCCACAACTTGAAGCGAAATTTTGTTTCATTAGAGTTTGGATACCCTTTTGCTGATCAACACTCCTGCACAGCTCTAGACTTCACAAGTTGGATTATTCGCGTCTATCGACTTTGATGAACGAAAATTGCCAACGAGAGGGAATTATAATAATAGCGACGTCAACATATTTCTCCGACAACAAATGAATGTAACGTCATGCAGAATTTGAGACAAATATTCTGCATGCTTATTATTATAATATCCTTGGGATCGGAATTTTCTTGGCAATATTTCCTGTAATTATTTCCTTTTTTTTTTATTCCCAACATTTTTTTCCTTCTTTTTATAATTTGACATCAAATCGAATCGCAAAAATAAAAGTTTAATAATGTTACTAATTTGATGACCTGAATGTAATTTACTGTGCAATCGGAGGTAATTTAATTTTGAGAGAAAACAAGTAACAAATTTTACAATTACCGGTAATTTAAATAAAAAATCGTTGTCTAAAAAATTATCTCAAAAAAACTTTTGTTCATAATTTTGACGAGGATTTTGATGAGCTCTAGATTATCTCTTTCTCTTCATTTTCGTTCCCATCGTTAATTTTTCACAGTTTGAAAGTTAATCGAGTAACGAAGTAGACTTATTTTATTCAAATGAAAGTTTTAATTGATTCGCTTAGGGAAAAAGCGACGCTGCAATACCAGGACTTATCAAATACTTGTTGAGTATTTATTGTTGAAAATAAAATGCGACTGGCAACGATCAGAGGCTCTCGGACATATCAATGAATCGGTTCGTTCTTCCTCTGTCGAAAATTTGTCGATTTTAAAATAGCAAAAAGCTATTCTGCACGGCACCACAAAGCCCTATATATATAATTGGTCGAAAAAAAACGATATCGAGGCAGTCGAATTGAATTCATATTCCAAGAGAATAACTATCGAATGTATAAAATTTGATATCCTATATGCGGTTATTCGGAAGAGTGATTCCGCTGCGGCGATGTTTTAATTAATTGGTTGCTTCGAAATTCGATTGATGACATTTTTTTTTCCTTCATTTTAATTCGATTAAACACGTTCTATTTCTGTATCAATTTCCTTTTATTAAATTCCATCGAGTTTCATCCCCCCCTTCTGATACTTTTGACTGACAGCCCTGAGCGTCGGATTCAAAGGTTTGCCCCCCACAAAAAAAGGAAAAAAAACGTACAGATCGTATCGCGAATGTTTGACTGACAATTCCATTTTCGCAAAATGACGGTATAGCAAATATAGGGGGTGTTAGGGCATAAGAATCACATTTGGTCGGGTCAATTTTGACGCTGAACTCTGATCGTTGCGAGGTTCACGAACCATGGATCCTAATCTGGCTACGACGAGTTTTAAATTTCCCTTGTCGTTCGAGGATCGGGGAGGGTATCAGATGGGGCCATAATGTTGGGAAAAATCCAATATCATATTCAATAAGCCCCTCCGCGTTTGGTAGCCGAGAAATTCGCGAGGACCGCGTAGTCTGGTAGCTGGTTCTACGAACCCGAGGATCTCTTTGGCGCAATACTGCGGCCCAGATACCAAGAGATGATCTTTGTCATTCCGCTCATCCTTCCTTATACCGCCCACACCAGCCAGCGGCATGCACGGCTTTATTAACCTTCGTTCCACCCTTATTTTGCCTCGCCCAGAACCACTGATGACTTATTGTAAACGGTTTCACTATTGGAAATCACTTAGCGCAAATGAAGTCGTCTATTCGGAAGGCAAATGAGACACGTAGATTATGGCGAGGAACCAAGGTTAGACCGAGGCCGAGGTACCGACACTTACCGAAACGATGGGACATCAGCGACGACGAAGAACGGAAAACGGTTCAAAGTGACGTGACCTTCTACCGGAACTTGTTGCTCCAACATTTTTAGCAATTTTCTAGAAGACCATCTCAGATGTGGTCATTAGCGCAGCCCTCCTCTTCGTTTAACCCCTCCAATATCGTTGGAGTACATCGTAACGAGGCTCTGTCGGTTCAGGCTTGCATATCGTGCGAACGGTTCTTTCTACGCGAAAGACCTTCGGAAACTTTTTTGTAGACAATTTTATGAGCTTCAAATTTGATCCCATTAATTTTTCACTTTAGAGAAATCAGAAGTGAGATATCGTCACAGACAGAGAAGTATCAAGAGGCCCTGACCTTCGAGTCCTCATAACCATTGAATAGTTAGTTCTACGCCAGAAATGATGAGAAGCATTTTTGTAGACAATTTTACGAACTTCAAGATTGTTTATTATCACTTCTTACCTAGGAGTGACCAGAAGGAAGTTATCATCGAATGAATGCAATAACCATCATCTTACTACTGATTCTAGCGGTTTTATATTTGACTTTATCAATCTAAATTATTTTATAATCCGTGGAACCTCCTCCTCGGTTATCCTCTCACGTAGTTGTCTCGCCTCGGAGGTGGATTCGATGAAAATCGATATTTAATTTCGCGTATATAGTTTTCCGTATCGAGTCTTTGAGCAAACATAATTTCGTTTCAAGATTGCGGTGGCGAAGATAGAAGTTAATGGTATAAAGTGTCGATATTATACTCAGAAGGCGTTGGATACCCATCCGAGTATGAGACAAGCGTCTGGTGCCCATCCTGTTAGAGTCTTCCGGTTCGTTCGGCAGTTATTAATATTTTGACATATTTGCGGTGTCCCCTGATTGATAGTATAAGGTCACCCCACACAGTATTTCACGAATCACGAGGCTAAGATGCCGCAAACTAGGAACACGTCGTGTGCTTCGGCTATGCGACGAAGAATTATTGTCCTCGTCTCCGCTCTTCAACCGCAGGACGCGACGCGGAAACGCTGAATGCATAATCAAGTGACATGATGCCAACCCCGCTAACGCACCTCCTTCTTCATTCTAACACTAGGTACACCAACTATACATATACACTCCACTATACTCGATCAGCGAAGGTGTGCGACCCCAAGATATATCGCACGTGGTGTGGAATGTCTATTGTAAGTTTGTAACGCCGAACTTGCGTTGGTTACTTACCGTCACGGTGCGGTACCCATTTGTTCCTTCCAAGGCAAATAATAAACTTCCTTCGCAGAAAACATCTTCGATATCAATTTCTGCTTCGTTTTTTTCATCTGTAAGCATTCGCGCTATGATAACTTTCTGTAATACCTGAACGAAAAGTGAGGCTTTACATGGCGGCTTAGCGGGACGAAAGTCGTCGATTGTATGACACGATTTTGAGGTTAGGTTTGCGCATGCGCATTCTACAATCGTTTCACTTTCGTGAAGCTTATGTCTTGCTGCTGCCATCCAGCCCCCCATCTTTTCGTGCACTTATTACAAAAAATATCCGCGTGTCTGAGAAAGGACGATGATTGGCAATTGTGACAAGTGTCGTTGCAGACGAATTTTGAACTCGTCGCTCTCTAAATACTTTGGAGTGACAATTAACTCTTTTCCGAATGGCATGATTTTCCCCCTTATGGAGTAAGTGGTAGATCCGAAGAATTCGGGGATTGAAATCGAGATTATTATTTTCTCTGCATACTCATTCAAAAACTCATATTCCACGATAATTTAAGAGAATGACTAGTTGAAATTTCATTCCCTTCACTATCATAATATTGTTGAAACTTGTTGAAGCCGGAGAGATCGAGTAAAAAAGGATTCTTTGCTAGGTGTACGTGAGATGTGAGAGTTTCTCTCATCGCGCGACTATTCTAAATGCGTACTGACAAAATAGCGGGTTGAGAGCCTGAATTTGGATTTTTCTTTTCTTTTCTTTTATTTATTGCTGTAGTTGGAAATTTGTAATTTTTCTCCAGCTCGAAGGCAGGCCAGAATGTAAAACTCCTCAAAATCTGAGTTTTGTGTTTCCTTTATTTTTCATGGAAAATTCTACCATCATCTTGGAATTTTGAACTTCATTGTTGGCAAGGTTGTATTTTTAAATATTTCGCTCGCATCGCATTGATCATATATCTTTTCTTCTTCTTCGTTGAAATTTGTCTC
Organism: Euura saliciscinereae; assembly: GCA_018420115.1. Lineage (NCBI taxonomy): Eukaryota > Metazoa > Arthropoda > Insecta > Hymenoptera > Tenthredinidae > Euura > Euura saliciscinereae. The sequence goes on along the minus strand of JAFFZH010014972.1, from coordinate 34,350 downwards.
CAAATTTTCTGTGGGTTGCAATTTTTTCTAATATAGGTATTTCGTCTTTGTATTCCTCGTGAACTCGAACATAGTATTTCTTCTGGAAGAAAGATACGCGAAATTTTCGTGATCGCCCGCATCTGGGAACCTCAATAATTCTCCTCGCCCATTTCAGAGGTTTTGGTTGGCTATAAAAACCAACATCTCATTAATACCGTCTCCCAGTTGGATAGAGGGTGACAAAGGTACCTAATTACTGTCACTGCATCTACCGGATGGTGAATGTCAGCTGAGGGATAACGTGCGACTTCACTTCTTATCTTTCTTTTCCAATACCTTCAATGAAACCTATGTATGTAACCACATATGTAACACGGATACCATGTAATATTCATCCGTCCGTAAAACTTACGTACAATATCCAGCTGACTGGCGAGAAACTACCTTCCACTATTCCTCGGATATGAGCTTAACCGGAGTCGAAAACTCGTCTTATTTCCGATGAAAGTTTAGTAACTGATAAACTTATGGGCAGAGTAACGAGAACTTGGCATCCAATTAAAATCTTATACCTGCAGCTCCTCAATTATTCAGTTTGAGTCAGACAATGACGAGAATTTTGATGTAACCTGACGGATTTCAGTGAAGAATTTCGATTCTCAATTTTTGCTTGGCTGGGGAAAGATGTCGCCTCCTTACCGCAAATTTCGGTCTCAAAAGTCGTCAGAGACCGTCTTACCAGGTAGTTCCGGATCTGAATATCAGTTCCCTCGTAAAATTCTTCGGTGAGTGATGAAAAGCCATAAAGTAGACTTTGCGCAATATTCAACCTAGATCACGTATTCCTCCGGACGAACGGTCCAACGCCACCACGGTTAAACTTCCCGCTCTACGTCATCTCCATGCAATTGATCACGGTGCAGCGGTACTGACGCGAAAGAGGCCGCAGCCCCTTATTCTTCTACCTAGATTCGATTTTTGTGACTTTTACTGTGCAAAAACAGACAAAAAAAATGGAAACGAGAAAAACTATAATTCTTTCCTCGTTGACGTCATGTTGATAATCTCATCAACTTTCTTAGTTCAACTTGTATATATATATATATGTCGCCTCAATGGATGAAATGAAACCTTATGATCAAGTGAAATTGGAACTCTGCCATTTCTTTGATGCAATTTACGCAGGGGATTCGGTCCGTTTTTATTGCGAAATTGCAGAACACGAAATGCAATTTCTCCGAGCTTAATTCCCAAACCCCGTTTGTTTTATTATCCCGACTAGACACGGACTTGGAATGTAATCATTTCCGTTATACCTTGATTATGGGATATGTACTGTCTTCTATAGACGAGATGGTACGTCGACTCGAAGCACATTTTTATGTGAATCGTTCATTGTTAATTACGAGAGGGACGAGGGGGACGAGAGGGACGAGAGGGACGAGGTTATTAAATTCAATTATTAATTAACTCTGTAATTGCGTCGCATATATGAGACATCGCGAATGACAGAAATTTGGAAAGTCTTATCATACCGAAGAAGATCTATGAAGACCAGATTCAGGCGAAAATTACCTTGTTTCCGGTCTACAGCTGCGAGTAGAAATGGTCAACTAATTCCAACTGTGTCTGGCCATCCGGTTATCCAGTTGGCTAGTAAAGGATACGGTCTTGCTTTTCTGCGACATCTGTTACGCCTATTATAACGTTATAACATTATAACCGTGGTTATACCCGGTCGACAGGACATGAGATCCGCCACCTTGTGAGAAACTAACGCGTCCTCACAGTTGGTGAGACCAATTTTGCCACAAGTATCACACATCCTCTTCTTATTTCTACATCTTATTTGTTCTCTCTTTTTTCATCTTTGCGTATCGATATGAATGAATACTGAAAGCGATAAAAAAGAGCTCTGATCGCCTGTCATTCAATTTTTAGTTTCGAATGATAGCAGATTCTATATTGAATGTGAAAATTAGGCGATATAGGGTGGAAAGTAGAGCGTTTACGATGTGCGCATGCGCCAAATTCTGTTTTTCTCACTGTTCTGGAATTAAGAGTTCTTTATGCACTCTACACAGGTATCAGAAATTGAATCAAATGTTGGGGAAAAAAAATGATTGTGTTATTGCTGAAAAAAGCTGATGGGGTTTTAGTCATCCGATAATGAGATGAGAATGGTGAAAAAAAGGTTAGTAAATCGAGCTAAAAATATTTACGAAGACGCAGTCCATCAAAAATAACACTTTTCTACGGATCAGCGAACCGAACGTAGTCAATCTTCCGTGACGCTAGTGCCTTGAAGAAAGAGTGATGTGAGAATTGAAATTTGACGAATGATTGGAGTATTTTTGTTTTGTTTCATTTTTTTTTTAGCATTCTTTACAGTCGAAATAAAAGTAAAATTGATCGATCTAGTTATTTTGAATGTGTTGAGAATTGCTATATAACGGTAGAGAACTGCCAAGAAGAACTGTTTCAATAATTTATTAGCATTATGCACAGCGGGGAGGTCGGTGTGTATATCACTGCTATTTATTCACACAGTTAGAGGAAACATTTTAACACCGGTATTGTGAAATCGTAACAATGTACCCTGTCCACGCAGGGCTTTTATGGCTTTTGGCGTTGTTTTGCCGCGGATGAACTTTTACGGCTTTAGAGTCTGTCTGGGTTGACTAGCCACGGGATATATCTACTTCGGGATATTATAGTCGATGCGATACTTTATATCCCCTGCGCGACCACTGTTTACCCAATTGTTGGTGTACAAATAACGAAAACCTTGAATTATTGAAACACGGCTTATAAACTCTACGCGGATTTTATAATGCGACTTGAAATTTATAGTGAAAAAAATGTTCAACAAATTCTAATCGCACTCTTGAACGTTACTGATTATTGATTGAATGTTGGAGTTTGGAATTAAAAGTTATTAAAAACAGAAAAAATTGGTTTTCACATGAATTTCAGTAAAGGCACGATCCGACCAAAACTAGGAGAGTTTCATTGTCAGCATAGAAAATTCCCTTTCTTTGTTCAAATTATAGTCAACTAATAAAACTGAGTAATGCGGAAGGTAACGATACCTAAAATCGCATCATTTACTCTCTGAATTGTTTGAAGTGATTTGATAAGACTGACGAATTTTCTCCTCAGGAGGGACCACTGCAACTTTCAACATTATCGATTTAGTTACATTGGATGAAACAAAGAGTATTGAGATTACATGCATTCTCAACATGTCAACTAAAATAAATGTTGAAGTAACACAAAAATTACATAGTTGGGGGTCAATTTTTGTTTCTGAGAACTTATTTTTCCCCTGTTAGTGTTTCTTCAGTATAGAAAATTAATGATTCCAGTAACGCCATGAAATTCTTTGAAGACTGTGACACCGTCGTTCTGTACTTCAATCAAAGCGGTATGAAAAGTGGTATGCATATAATAAAGGAGCACCTCATTCGACATTTCTCGCGTACGTGTATCCAGCTCTGAGCATCTATCTGGTATAATATTAACCCATCGCATCGTGAAATATCAGTTACACTCTACCGCTATCTACTGTGTATCTATCTCTTATACTCTCCCCTCGATCTCACGGTTTCGAGACACGGTCCCTTTATCGCATGACGTCCCTAAATGATCCATTTTCCATGGGGCCAAAGGGGGGTGGAGGGGGGGATAGGAGAATGAATGTATCAGTCTCGTAGAGGGTGTATGCTTAGCGCTCATCGAATTCCTATGTAACGCCGATTTATCGCCTCAAGATGAACAATTTTTATTGCTACTAAGTCGAGGGCCTTTACTGTTTTTTTTTTCCCCCAAGGTTGTAAAATCGATGAAATACAAAAAGAAATATTGATTGCTTCTCGATTTTGAATCCAAGTGCCGAAATCGGTACCGCGAGGGTCATTTATTCTCAAAGTCCTTCGGAGTTTGTGGTCACGGTTTCGCAGAAGCGAATGCGGTGACGAAAAGTGGTGAAGTAACCCCGCGAGATCACTGCGGAGGGTGTGAACTTTGGATGCCAACAGGAGAGGTTGAAACCGGGTCATCCAACCCGCAAAATTTCGACTTTTTGAAACTCTTGGATCCCTTCCAGTTCTCCGACCTCGCAGCAAGCAGCGTTTGAAAAACGTTGCACGAAAAATTCGCCACTATTAGGTACACGATTTGATTACTGTAATCACTGATCAAATCGTGAATTTAACCCACCGGCATAGGTTCGAGTTAATTTAAAACAAAATATCGCGTTTTCATTCTCTTATCGTTGACGTATAATCCTGAATTATAATTACCCGCAGTTTTGCTATTCCAGATTTTTAAACATTTTTTCGTGCGAGGTGAAACCGCTCGTGTAATTGCCTAACGGAACAACGTGGAGCGGCGTAATTCAACGTTTGATAACAAAGAGAAAAAAAAGGTACTCGAAGGTAAGCCCTGCCGCAGACTGGTCCGGCACGATAGATTGCGTGCAACTTACTAGCCTCGTTAAGACTCGAACCCCTGACCATCCGTCTGTGTCTGAGGGTGTAAATTGTCCCACCGTTCAAAGCCCGGCCCGGTTCAATCATCGAACCTGTGGTATAGCGACCTCCGATCCGTCTAATCTAATCAATGCGAATACCCAGACGCTTAACGCGGGTACCCTTACCCTAATTTAACTAAATTCACGTACTCTTGGTTATGCGTATATACATAATGTACAGAATTGGAGGAGCGGTCCCAAAACCGGGGAAAATTTACTTTTGATTGCTGAAACTGGGTCGCCTTAAAGTTGGTTCATCCTACAGACCGTTTGATTTTATAACACAATTTTACGATAAGGAAAACAATAATCCAATTCTTTTCGATAAAAAAAAAACTGCAAATAGATACTACTTCAGAAAAAATGAAGTACTAAATCAAAAAGAACGTTCTGCTATTTTCAAGATGGTCTGCAGGGCAAACCAACTCTAAGGCGACAACTTGTCCACAGGGTGGCCCAAAAAAGAGTAAAATCTGAACCCGTTGACCGTTCTTGGAAAAAATTTTCTGGAAGTGAAGAACATGAATTGAGCTCCAATTTTGTTTTATGGAAGTTAAAAATGTTTCATCTGTCATTGAGTTTTTTAAACAGACTCTTGAAGGACAGGCTTTTCATAAATTCGCTACGGAAACATGAAAACCGAAATTCTTGTGATCGAATATCTTACTCATAATACTACTCGCTAATTCACCCTTCACGTTTTCGACGTTATACACTCTGGTGAAAAAAGAAGACCGAACCTCCATGAAGTTTGAAAATCGGTAAAAATGTTTCTTTCTCAATATTTAAAATTCTTCGAAAGAAAAAAAAAAAAAGTGAAAACATATCCGAGTTCCATTAGGGATTTGGGCTTCATGTTGAAAGATCGTTTTTTTTCTTGTGATATTTTGAAATCACATTTTTCAAAAGCGTGTATCTCAGTGGCAGTTGAAGATTTTTTTTGGCTTCCCAAAAATAAAATTCATGCCTCATCAATATAATTTGCGAGCGGGAGAAAGTTTTCGAAGATCGGTTGACGCGATCAGATGTTATTAACGTTCAAATACTGCAAGTTCGTTTTTTTTTTCTTTTATTGCGTCACCCTGTCATTTAACTTTTGGGGTACTGGAAGTACTAAAAAGGAATTACGTGCAAAAGCCAGGATATTTTCATTATAATTCTTTCCCTCTGATGTAGAAATATGTGAATTTAATTTTTGAGCGATGTCGCACGTTCCTTGCGGTCTTCGAGTACCCATTTCGCTGAGAAACTGAATGAACGAAACTTTGGGTTTCCGTTTCTTTATTATACTCCGGCAACTCGTTTCTTCTTCACCCTCTTGTTACACCCGGTTTCGCTTTACTCGCAATTGATGTAATAAATGAATGAATGTGGGGTACAGAACTTTTTTCTTTCCCTTATTCTCTACCATTTGGTATAACATTTTTAATTAAGCCTCCTTCACCTCGACTCGCCATCGTCTCAACTCCCAAACGAGCAAAGTTCGGTTCTTACATCTTCTTACATCTTCAAACATCTTACATCTTCTCAATCTTCTTACATCTTCAAACGGTCTTATGAGGAACGTGTATACGAACAACGGTATAATGTTCATGGATACGTCTCACTTATTCGATCTCTAGAATAAGAGATGATTAAGGTTCTTCATTTTTTCAGAACCCCACTCAATCTCTGCCTTTACCCCAATATAAACGACTCTTGATACTCCAGAGTGAGACGATTACCTACGCGATATATAACCGTAAAGGAATACCACCAGAGGTTTTAACTTTGTTTTCGTACAACTTACAGAGCAGAGCGAACCTCAAAACGTTTATGCGGCCTGAAACATGTCTCAATATTGACATAATGATGTTGGCATAAATTATTACGAAAGGACCACCGAAGTTATGTGATTCTGGTGTTCCAGTGCCACTCAATTTTACATTCAGAATTGCAATTGTTTTTACTTGTTTTACTTTTTCGCAAAAAAATGTCAGAACAGTTTGCTGAGAAATTGCGACACAAGTGAATAACCGGAGGTCGCAAATTTGAAAAAGCTCCGGATTTTTTTGTAGAAAGCGTTTAAAACAAACAATAATTGTACTTTCAGAGAAACCATGACTGATAAAAGTACGAATAGTACAGATAGCCGCACATTTGTTCTCCGTGTATGAGATTAATTTACAATCGTTGTAGACGCGTGGCTCGAGTGCGAGCAATGATAAAACATATCACAGTCTGTGGAACTCCGACTCCAGCATGTTTATTGTTACAGATCAAGTTGAACAAAAAATTAGCCATATTTTGCAGCGACTGTCTCTGGCAGATTGTGTTGCCGCTGCACCGATACATACATACAAAACGCATTGTTTCGGGTATCTTTTCTCGATTTTGTCTTCAAGCTTTTCTGCGTTCGGGGTTAAGGGTGGGTTTTGGTCCGGCTTTTTAAACCCTCTTCAAGCAACGCTGTCACGTAAGGCAGGCATAGTGGTTAGGCAAACACGGATTTACTCACGCTAGTCTAATTCGTGTACAACCGTTGAAACCAAGGCATCCTCTCTTTGCCAACTTCGGGGGGATAAAGTTCTGTCACGGACTTCAAGTGTTGCTATGGTAACGATGTCACGGTTACTTAGACCTGCAGCTATCACCGAATAGATAGGAGCCAAGATCGCAAATGCCTTCTAGCTATAACCATTTGCGAATCGACACCAATTTTTTCATCATTTTCGCTAAATTATTTCGATCAATTTTCACATTATTCACTTTCTTTGACCGCACAGACTTTCTTTACTCCACTTGCAACGATCTCGTCTGCACTTTCGCAAAGAATGTCTGTCTGGAATGAATTACCGTCGCGCGGTAGGCACAGCACGCGATATCATGTAACTACGTAATTTTCTCTTTTTTTTTCAATTCACTTGTGTGACAGACGAGGAGCATCAACGTGCCCTTTTATTGACAGAAGCTTTTCACAAAATTTAGACCGTCAACCCTGGATCGAGTGATTTCGTTGCACATACAGGTCAAACTTAGTGATTTTCGGCGATCGAGGCCATGCGGACAGTAAATGCAGACGGTAAACGAACTCTGTATTTGTAAACCTGTTTGGCAAGCTGTTATTTTTAGCTACACTTGGGAGATTGCTCACGGTATTTTATCGACACTGTGAGAAAAGTTTGGTTTTTCACGATCTCCGAACAGTTTTTTTTAATTCCAATATAATTACGAAAATCCGGTGAATTCGTGTATTTCTTTTTCTAAAAAATTCTATGCGGTGGAATTCGGAGACCGAAGATGGTATCGAAACGCATACAGTCCATTTCGTTCTGCAGGGTATAGTTAACTACCTACAGATTCTACGGTCAGGGGATTTAGTGCGCGAGGGGAATTTTTTTTTTTTTGGGGGAAATAATATATTTTCATTTCCACGAGGCGAGAGAGTTAATTTGGCTCTGTGGCATGTAGAATTTTAGGTCAAGTCGAACAATCGGCCCCAGCAATAATCCGGTTCGTTGGCACCCCGACTCATATGAACCCCAATTTTTCAACTGGTACAGAAAATTTTATACCTCAGCCTCCAATCGAGACTCGAAATGAAAAAAAAACTCGGATGAATTTGTTTTCCTTTATATTGTTGGGGATACTGATCAACTGACAGTAAACAAATATATTAGACAAAATTGTATAGTTATTCAAATATGGCGGTAAAATTATGAATTCTGACGTCACGGCCAATCAGAAAATGTTTCTAAAGAATATTTTTTATCGTGAGGAAGGAGTTTCTCTACATTTTCGAAACTTCGACGTAGTTTTCTCTCATGTTTTGACTATCGAAAACAATTCTTTTTTTTATTACAAAAAAGACGGATTCACAGCTCGATGAATTGAAAAATCAGTAGAAAAACGCTGGGATCGAACCTAATCTGGTTAAAAAAATATCAAAACTTGACGAAATGGCACGATTTTCAAAATTGAGTTCGAATTATTGACGTAAAATTTTCATTATTTTCAATTAAAGAAGCAATTCATTAACCTTCATAAAAATGCCGAAGTTCAACCGTTGGGGAAAAATGTTGACAAAATTGGTATAAAATTCTATTAAGATCGGTCAACTAGTTTTTTACTTATCTGGCACGTCAATTTTGAAAATGTATAACGCTCTTAATTTTAATCTGAGTCAAGGATGGCTTCGAATTTCAGTATAAAATTTTGACAGTGTATTCTCAAGATTTTATGCAATGTTTTATGAATGAAAAAAAAACGTTTTCTTGAAGTTTCTACACGCATTGAAATCCCCTTTAAATTAAGTGTACCTCGTTCCTAAGTGACTTGGATAATGTCTAACATCTGGCTACATTCATGCATGATAGAAGCATCGGAACACGTGTTCAATAAATTTGATAGTTAGAAGGTATATGTATAATCCGAGTACGAATCGTCGAAATTCCGAGTTGGCGGAGTGTTTTGTTCGGTGAACCGCGTGGGTACGTCTGCTGATCAAGATGTCTAGTAGCATCGGACCAGATGTCTGCAACTGCAGTACGCCACAACCATTTCAAGAACCTAGACTTCGCCGACTTACCCCCGAAGTGACAGTTCGTGGTCAATATCCCATTCGATTCGTACTTGTATCTACATAGGCGGGGGTCAGATACGAGATAATTATGGCTCGACACTTGGCTCATGGCACCCATAAACGCTGTTCAAGATAACCACAAATTTGTATTTGTTTTTAATTTTAATCTAGTTAAAAATTCCATTTCGAAAATGGCGGAGGAGCTCATTGCATACGTTTTGCTCGTTTTTGCGATAATATTGTTCCGTTTCAGGTCGAATATGCTTGTATTATCACAAATCGTATTTCTGCGGTCGTATATGCGGAGCTTACACATTGCACATTCCGAACTTTTCCAATTTAAGTGAAACTGCAATAAACGATTCGACATTGAGTTCCATGAGAAGCTTTTGAACTTCGGAGACTAAAGTGATCGTTGTAAACATGAGTTGAACCGGCAAAGTGGGTCGATATTTACTTTTGTGCGGACGGAAATCGCAGGAGCGAAAAATTGGGGAAAAAAGTGAAATATTTAAAAAGAGTTTTCAGCTTCGTTGAATAATATTTTTTTTTTTCTCGTGCAATTACAGCACGAAACCTATCGCTTGCCTCTGGAATAAATTTTCAAAGTATACGTGCCAAACACGATCTCAAAGTTACAGCGCTGACGATGAGTGGAATTTTAGCAGCAGCTAAACTTCTGAATTATAATTCAAAAGTCTTGACGCGGAGGTGAAAATGTCGCTATAAGGAAATTGAGTTTCGAGGCTCGGTCTCTCGGCATCATCTCTACTTCACACTCTCAATTTCACTTGACACTTGGAAAGAAAATAAATTTGCAAATACCTATGTAACGCGTAAATTTCGTGGTTTACTCTGACGCCGTATAAAGTGGAGTTCGATGCAAATTGCGAGCCGGGGGTGAATTGCCGCTAATGATTGACTAATTTTCTCCCTCTTTTCTTCCCCCCCTTCAAACTTCTGTATAACCTTAGAATCAAGCGAATTGCAAACTCAACCGCAAATACAGAACCGCGTAATGATGAAAATTGTTGTATAAATTCAACTCAAACTAAGGCTCAAAACTATTATCCTCGAAGTCGGCTTACGGTTGCGGGTTCCACAAACACATTCAGGCTACAATGTTGCGCTCGGAATAATAGTGAACCAAATGACAAGAAACCCTCACTCTGTTGTAATTACACCACAATCTACATTCGAGAATTAGATTCACCGAAAACAAAATTCATTTCCATACGCTTCATAAACTATTCGATAAAATGAGTTGAATGTCTGTGATGAATAGTGACGTCATAGAAAAACGTGCGAGAATGACGTTACCAAACTTTGAATCGTCAATGTATTATATTTCAGTGTTATAATCATGTTTGCAATATTTTTTTACGATCTATCCGTCAATGTCAAAATCAATGTCAAAACCCACGGGGCCAAAACGCGTGTATAAATATCCTCATACTCACCGCGAGGGTGAGGAGAAAAAATATTTACTCGAACAAAAGTTTAAATTTGTTGGACTCCCTTCGTGTAGTGGTTTTAGTCGTTTTGAGGGTGGATGTGGAACAGAATGAAACGAATGACTCGCTATTGTGTAGGGAAGTTTCTTCAAAGTTTTTTTCCGGGGCGAGTAAGAATAAAAAGGAGAAAAAAAATATTACGTGAAGAAGCCCCCAAGTTCTCCGTGCTCGCGTTCTCGAACAGCACAACTTGTAATCATATTTAAAGTTCTTTATAACGACCAACTAAACACTATGCTATTCGCATTGTATCACACGATGACTTGTTGAAAGCATTCAGTCGAGTTCTACAACGCCTCTACTCGATCAAATCTTCCAACTTTTATCATACTTTTGACGATTTTTTGATTTTTTGATTTAACCACATTTGTTGATAATTTAGGCAGTTCTAAGCTACACAGAAAAAACTGTTTCACTTTCGAGTCACAGTCAGCAAATAGTGTATTATGCACAAAGGAAGTTTTTTTTCCCGCTGGCAAGTTTTTTTCCCGGTTTATCTCCCCGGCCAAAAAACTGTGACTTACACCCCGTTAAGGAGGACAAGAAAACACGAGTTTTTAATGCATGTATACCTATAGTAGAAATATAGATTCATATATGAGTTGAAATACAGCATACTTTATTTTAAATAATATAGTATTCCTAACGATGATTTAAATGCGATCTACTATTTTCATTGGTCTATCAGTCACAATAAGCAACAACAATTTTCTCAGTGCAAACTTTCATCAACTTTCTGTCTGAAATTACATTTTTTTTTCCACACATCGTAAATATGAAACGGTAGTGAAAATGATTACCAAGTAGGTACAGATATTACGCGATTATAAGATTTACTTTGTGTCTTACCCTCGGGGGCTGATAACGATTAACCCATAATCGACAAACGTAAAACACCTATAATCATCCAATCAATGTGAATTCTTAGTCTTGACGGATGGCTGGGTTCCACGCTAGTTCACATACGGAAAACTATAGACGGTAGTAATCTCGCGGTTAGCATCACCCACACCTCACTAGCCAAGTCCCTGTACACTCACTCACCCTCTCTCTCTCTATCTCTATTCCAACAACCGTGAAAGTAATCTTAACGTAATTGCACACTGCGGCTAGTGGATGATAACCGGTATACGTGCAATGTAGTGCACCTACGTTCTCAAGGGTCTCAGACTGCCACGTAGACTAATGAAGATAGCGTAAGCACGAAGGTGAACTGCCTTGATGACTCGCTATTACCTCTCGAAAACCGCGAATCTTCGTTGTTTTTCTTTTTTTACAATTTACCAGAAATTTTTCTGCCCTCTCTTTTCTGGAATAGCACTGATTTTTTTTATGGGTCAACAACTCTTCTCTATACATGAATATTTACGGTACCAAATGACATTCACAATTTTAGTGGGTATATATAGTCAATTTTTTTTTCTCTGTAAATCAGGAAGATTGGATTCTGGTTATGCCTGGGGGCTTTAGGTGAAGAACAAAAAACGGTACCGCTACTCCAGAGTTCGTCGGTGTTATGGAATTATTTGTTGGTTATTGGAGGAATCCAATCAATTCATTCCACCCGCAACGAGGTAAAATTCGACTTTGGAAATTCTCTGACCAATCGCATACAAATAGCTTGTTTAATTCTGTAACGTATTTTAAATATTATTATTATTTTTCTACTTCTGCCTTCAGTATAATTTATCAACGGTCCGATGAGTCTTCAAGTAATTTTATGCAATACCAAATAATTAATATTTCATACGAAACACGCTGTCAATCGGATTACTCGACAGATACCAAATTTACCACTATATTTTATGTTGATTATATCCTTACAAAGTTGGACTAAAAGTAAGACACAGTATCTACCGAAGATGGAGCTGGATACAGGTTTTGAAAAAAGATTCAAATCAGGATCAACATCTAAGAATGTAGTCTTTTTAACTTTTGGCAGAGAAAAATCGATCCTGCTAATATCAAATATTCATCGATAAAGAGCGTCATGGGCTTCTCCGAATTTTTAACGCTGTATATATATATATGTATATAAAATATGAAAGAACAAAAAGTATTCCGCTCACGTACATATTCCATCATTTTGAAATTCGGAAGCACATCTTACATGCAAATATAGCGTCAATAAAGTAGCTAATTTGATTAAATCACCGCGATATCGTGGAAGAACGTCTCCAAATTTGTTCGTTGATAAAGATCGTCGTTTAACGGAGTGGCGGATCTTAATCACGCCGTTATTAAGGTAGTGCACGCACTAAAAACACTCAGAAACACAGTATTTTTTCATTTTTATATCAACCATTTATCCGTCCGTTGCTCGGCCATTCACATCGAGAAATTGACGCGTATCTGTTCACAAATTCTGTGAAATTATTTCTAAAGATGATGTGAAATCTTTGAGAATATTTGAAACTGTTTGATCTCTTCTTTTAATCACGTCATCAGAATCTTGGAAATCCTAAATTTTTTCAAATGCATTGGAAATTTTGAAATCCTGAAATGTTGAAATCAAGAATCCACATTGACGAGTGATTAACCCGGCGAGGTCTGTAAAAGTTCGAAGAAAGCTGCTCGGTTGATTTCTCCATGTTTCTTAATATCCGACGTGATTGTTCCATATAACCGGTAATTCGGAACTAACTCTTTGACCTACTAACATTATACGAGAGTATAACGTCGAGAACCTCGGAGCCCATACGATCAGCGATACCAAACACGAGGTGTACAAATAATATAAGTATTTATGCAAATTAAATCAGAGAAATCACTGGCGCCTCTGGTGTGTATATATTAGGGCTGTGCGAATATTCGAATTTTCGAGTTATTCGTCACGAATCGAATAGTAAAATTCGATTCGAAAATCGAATCGAATAACTCGAAGTTTCGAATAATTCGAAACTTCGAATAATTCGAATAGTTCGAGTTATTCGAAACTTCGAATTATTCGAATTATTCGAATTATTCGAACATTCGAATTATTCGAATGGTTCGAATATCCGAATAATTTGATTTGTTTGACAATTGGGTCTTTTTAGAAACAAGAATTGGCTATTCTCAAATAATCTAGAGTTGCCGAGCTATTCGTATTTCACTTCAGACAATATACATACCTACATGAGGAATATTCTTGACTATTTGTCAACATTGATCAATTGTATCATCATCATTATCATTATTACTATCGTTATTGTCATTATTATTATTGCTATAATAATAATAATAATAATTATTATTATTAATATATTGGTGTGTGGCCTCCTAAAATCTGACTGTAACAGGGTGTCTACCTTCTTGGAAAACCTGGACTTCCTGGAAATCTCAGGGAACATTTCTTCTCCTGAAATATCCTGGAATTTTCAGGGAATTTCGGGTTCACTGAGGGAATTTTCTGATGGTGATCAATTTTTTTCATTTCTTTTTTCTTTCGGAAATTAAAAACCAGTTCAAATTGCAAAAGAAAAAAAAAATTCAAGTATAGCAGTTCGATTGAGGTACACGAGCCTGAGAAATTGACCGGAAAAAAAACGTTGACATGATATGAAGCTGAAACTAGCAGCCATAGTTAGCAGCCAAACATTTCAAAGTTCTCCGGAATAAAATCACACAGTGAAGATTCATGTCGATAATTCATTGAGAGTATTCCCTTACATAATGTGTCACAAAATTCAAATTCTATCGCCTCATTGTTTTATTTTTAACCGACTTAAGAAAAAGAGGAGGTTCTCAATTCGGTTGTATTTTTTTCTTTCTTTTTTTATATTCGTTACCTCATAACTCCGTAATTTTAATTGAATTCGGCACTTTTGGCTGCTCACTATTGCTGCGAGCTTCAGCTTCGTAACATGATTGGTCCACAAGAGCAAAATCGTATTTGTATACACGTGGAATACCATGGATTTCTCAGGGAACCTTACATCCTAACTCGAATAGACACCCTGTGTAAAGAAACAGAAATTCAAACGAAGAAATTTAGACGCAAAAAGATAGAAGGATTTCGAAGAAAGAAGGTTTTCAAGAAAATTGAAAATTGAAAAATATACGACAGAACAGTTGGTTGAGAACAAATAAAATTGAAAAACAAAACTGTACATATTTTTTCATCAATTTGTAGCCGAAGTAATGCTCGTGTAACCGAAAATTACTTCGATTCGAACTTAACGTAAACAAAGTAGTCGTTTCATTTTTTTTAAAGTGGATCAGCTCCCACATAAATCGGGATGGAATTTAAAAAATGTGTGTGCAGAAAACAATTTGGACAAAAAAGCGTCAGATTTTTGAGAAATAAAAATCTATACGCAAAGTGAGTTTTATCTGTGGCCGAGGGGTTAATCACTAGGCAAAACTGGCGTACACCGATTACAATTACGAAGATTACAAGAGACTACAAGGATTACAAAAGATTACAAGAGATTACAAAGATTACAAGGATTACAGAAAGATTACAAAAGATTACAAGGATTACAGAAGTATTTCAAAGATTACAGAAAGATTACCAAAGATTACAAGAGATTACAAGGATTACAGCAAGATTACAAAGATTACAAAAGATTACAAAGATCACAAAAGATTACAAAGATTACAAAAGATTACAAAGATTACAAAAGATTACAAGTGATTACAAAACCCTTGTACATCAGATTACAACAGTGATTAACCCCTCGTCTGTGGCATAGTTCGTAATAGATTGTTGATCGGGTTTGGATGTGTTTCCTCTTTCTAAACATTACGCGTATACATCTTTTTGAGAGCGTGCAGCCATCGTAAGATCCGACGAATCATCGAATATTTAAAAAAAAATCGACTTATTCGAACTATTCGAATATTTCGAATATTCGAATTATTCGAATAGTTCGAATATTTCGAATATTCGAATTATTCGAATAGTTCGAATAGTTCGAATATTCGAATTATTCGAATTATTCGAATTATTCGAAGATTCGAACTATTCGAAAACTCGAATATTCGATTCGATTTTCGAATCGAATAGCACTATTCGATTCGATTCGATTCGAACACTATTCGCACAGCCCTAGTATATATGTATCTGTATCGTTTTCGAATTGTGTTATGTCATTTAGATTGATGTAGGTAATTGATCCGATTCCATCTACTACCTACTGGTACTAGAATCCGGATAGTGTTTCTTTCTTTATCTCCCACTGCACGTCACTCTCCCATTCCAAAATCAAATCGGTAAAAAAGCAAAACGAACGGTGTAGAAATTCCTTGCGAAAAAGCTAAAACAGACGCGGAAACTTCCGGGGATGCATTTTTCCATAATGAAACCTTCCGAATAGCGGAAACGTCTGTGAAATTCCTAGTGCAGTCGTTGTTAGTTATTTTTTGGCTATTGATCGAGAATGTAGTTTCACAATTTTTAGTTTTTCATATGCTTTTTATGAAAGTGGAAAAGTTTGATCAGAATCAGACAATTGGTCAATATCAAAACAGTAATATGATTAGGCACTGACCACTTTCCCTAATTGAACATGTTTATTGAAGTATGAAATATTTATACATTTGTGCGATGGAAATGGAGGGATTTTCTGACCACTGACAGTATATTCTGTCGCGAAGTTGTCCGCTATTGAGAATTAAATTTCAGTAAAGTGTATAGACCGTAGAAGTAAATATATGAAAACGGGAAAAACGCCGCTTTACCCTAATGATCTAATAACTTCACGGGGTGAATAAATTATGCAAATATATTTACAGCGGTTTTTTTTCTTGTCTTATAAATATCTCGACCCGTTTTCATTACGTTTTGGTGAGAAATGTGCCAATGCGCGAATTTCTGCCCACACATACATTAAATTGGAGCGACTGTCGAGACCTGAGTACCTGATTTGTCTCGGATTTGATGTGACGAGCGCCATGTGGATCACATATTATACTTATACTACCCACATATATCAGATGTTCGTTGTTGCAGCGGTAACGATATCGTCACACAATGTTTTATTAGCCCCGGTATTGCAAAGGAACGAAACGGTATGAAGCAGCTGTAAAATTGTAAGAACGCCACGTGCAAAATCTGTAATTCAACCGGTAGTGTTTTATCGATGCTTTCTGAAAGCAGAGACGACTCTTATCGGAGCCGTAAAAGCTCGAGCGTATATATCCACGGCACAAATTTCCTGTTCTCTTTATTTCAACGAACATCAGATCATTCTGTTGAAATTTCGAGAAGAAAGGTTTTTGGTAGTTCAAAATCGAACAAGCAACGATAACATGTTTCTAAGCTAATCAATTATTGATGATATGGTCAGTCGAATCGAGCTCACACTCCTTCGCATAATTGTTCCTGACCTTTTAAATATTCAAAACGGACGCGTAGTGACCGATAGAAAATTCAAATACGTCTACAATAAGGAAAAAAGGCATTCGCCAACATGTTTATGATCAGAACATGACACTTTCTTAACAATGGTAAACCCGGGATTCAAGGTGAGATTGTATCAAGGATATTAGAATATATTTAATATCTATTTGAGATCATTTATTTGAACGAACAGGTGACCCCTATTTTTTTTAGTAGAATGAAAAGGAAAATTGCCATCTAATTAACTTGAATTTTAATTATCTCTGTACCTGTAGGACATCTATAGGAGCGAAAAAATTAAAGGAGATCCTTGAGCGGTACATAAATAGAATTATTATGACATTCTTATCAAAAAAACAATTAATATTGAAGGTTTCGTTTTGTTTTGAACAATAAGGAAAAATAATCTCAGATTTGTCTCAGTTGAGAAGTTGAACAGGATATTGGAAAGTATCTTCAAAAGTCTTAGAAGCTTTCAAGGTTTCAAAGTCGGAATGAGTATTTTTTGTTCAATTTGTTTCGTGGAAATTCTATATCCGGGGAAAGAAATATTGCGAAAAGTGGAATTCCCATAAACAGCTCCGGCACTTTTTGCAAAACTAGAAATCGCAGGGTTGCGGTGAAAGAAAGTTTACTAAAAGGGGAACCGTTTCCCAAGGGTTTCGTAACTTTCCGTTGTGTTGTATACATTTTTATATTTTCCTCTCTTTTCGCTAGGTCCTTGTATACCTCATACCTCCCGGCTTCTACCTTATTGCTCTATAACTAACAGCAACCCTAACCTAGTAGTTGGGAGATGCAAGACTGCCTTTCAGAGTTTGCTATAGGTCAACGTGCTGCAGCCGAAGCATACACGAACTTTCTCGCCCCTTGGTTCTCTTGGCTTCTGCACTTGTTCTACGTAACTGTATACAGGGAAACTTTTTCCTACCTACCAACTCTAATGTTTGTATGGGGGTGTACACAATGATCGTATTAACGTGACTTACGACCAAGATGGATGATACGAAAGGGTCTCGTTTTACCCTCGTCCCTGGTCCTGTCCCTCCCTTATTTTCTGAAGATACAAAAAAACTACTCCGACATGAATCCGTAACTTATATTATATTACTCGTCGAAAATAACCGCTGGTAGTATGCATACACCCACGTCAAACTTTTTTTGGTGCATCGATTGTTCCCGAAAAAATATGAACCAAATCTTATAACCTCGACTTCATGAGAAACTTGAAAAGTTCGGTTTCAACTAAGATGAAAGTTTTGCCGGTTAAATAGCTGAGCTAATGACGTCGTCTTCACCGAAATTCTTTACATCGTGGTTTTTGACTCGACCTTGAATCCGCATAATCTTCGGTGACGTAAAAACACGGTCATTAGTCGGCGGTAAATATTTATATAAAAATCGTGTTACTTTCATCCTATATTTGCATAAGTGATGAAGAAATGGAGGAAGACGGCGTTGGTATAGCGATGCGAGAAAGTGAATCCTAGATCGAGACTCGATGGATGCAGATTGATCGTCGAAACGGAAGGAAACGAAACGAAAGTGCGTCAGATCTAACGAATTATGATAACTCAGCATCTTTTAGAAGGATTCCTCGAACTGCAAACTTTCCACGTCTGCTCAGCATACAGTACAAAAGTATAACGCTATTCGAAGAATTCCATTTTTACTTTTCGAAAAGGTCAACGGCGTCGATGAACCGACGCTACGCCACCGTCGCGACGCTACGACGATATGGAACGTTGGATGCAGCTGGTACTCGTAAAAAAACATACAGAAAATAGAAGCATTGCGAAACTGTATCTTTTATTGGAAACGTATCAAGACTAAGTTTATATTCTGGAATAGAATTTTCGTAAGCTACCAAAGCACTACGCTCTCTGACAAAACGTCGGAACACCTACAATCTCACAACGAAAATTCTAAATCCGCGAAGACTCAAGGCGCCACTTGGAAGCAAAATTCTGTTTCATGAGACAACTTTTGGCACACTTATACTTACAGTAAAACCAGTCGGTATGAAAAGATTTTCCGAACAAATTGCTTCGGGTGGTCAAGGATCTGACATTTGTGTTGTGGTGTTTCCTAACGGAGTGGTTGCTGTGGATTCGAATCGCAGTATTTTGTTCTAGCCTACAACGCGGAACTTCTGCATTATCATTTTCGCGGAGGAGGCTAACTTTGCAGATTAAATTTAATTATAGAGCCCGGATCTGGTCGCGTCCCACGAGTCCCATAACAACCGGGTACATAGGGGGTGTGAATCCGCGTTCGGAAACGTATATAGCGAATTGTTTTAATCGTGGATTTTCAATAAACCATGCGATCGTAAATAGTGTATTTAACTGAAGGTTTGCCCATCGAATCGCGTAATACCCTGTTGTTCACAAATGGCACGTTTCATTTAATGTTGAATACACATAATGCTGTTCATAATGCTTAATGAAAATCGCACGAATGAATTCGAAACGCACCGTGAAGCTTGAAACTAGAAGAAGCACTTCCGAAACGTTGATTTGAAAGTAATAACTCCATCTATCTCGACGTGATAATTGGACAAGGTTGAGGCAGTTGACGGTAACAGTGGCCATTGTCTTTGGAGATAATGCTCGTTAATGATAATTGTGTCCTGATGGCCAGAGAGCATTAGCAACAGTATCATAGACATTTTCAACACCGCTGCAAGGACTTGGCGAGAGATACTATCCCGCTGTATGGTACAGAGTAGGTATGACCCTGTACGCGGTTACCTCCAGGTCCTTATCTAAGGAACAGAGTCCTAATGGACTCCCGTTGGGATACCAGACGGGGTTAAACGGTACTGTAAACGTGCCAGGTGCTCGGTGTCCTCCTCACCTCTCAATCTCCTGTTTGTCTCTCTCTCTCTCTTTCAATTAACTCCAAGAGATTCAATTAGATCCGCGAAGAACACTATATGTATATCAACAATCAACAATTCAAGTTGAAGACTCTCAAGGTACTTTGGGTGCAATCAACGGAATGAGGTAACGTGAACACCTTGGAGGGGTTAATCATTAGCCCTTGGACGAGTTT
Source organism: Euura saliciscinereae (assembly GCA_018420115.1). Lineage (NCBI taxonomy): Eukaryota > Metazoa > Arthropoda > Insecta > Hymenoptera > Tenthredinidae > Euura > Euura saliciscinereae. The sequence continues at coordinate 14,377 of JAFFZH010014972.1, read as the reverse complement.
TTTACATGCTAATACATGTAGAATCGTGAGGGAAAAGTGGTCAATGTAACAATTTTTTTATTTATCCAGCTAAAAAACACCTACTATACAATTCGGATTTGGGATAGGTTAAGGGGATCATGAGATATTGATGTTTTTTTGTTTGTAGATTTGAAACAATATCTCATGATCCCCATTACCCATCCCAATTCAATTCGTATGTTTTTCTAGGTGGGTTTGCTGATGATATGTAAGGAGTTTTGTCAGTGTCCGACGAAAACTGTAGTTCAAGAAAGATTTTTAAGGAGTTTTTCACGGTAAACCCGGTTTTTGACCGATTATTACTGGGTCGACATACTTTTTTTTTTCCACTGTCTCTATATGTATTGGTCCGTGAAAAAAACGTGCAAGTAATACAAAAACCAAAGGGTCAAGAATTTATTTCAGTTTGGTAATGAAAAATTTGAGAAAATCTTAGAGTTACCAAAAAAAGGACAGTCTAAGAGGAAAATATTGCTTACGACATTCGTGTATAGTACCTTGTTTATTCTCTTTTTACACACCAGAGTTGAGAATCCACCATCTTTCCTTCTCCTCGTTCCGAGTAGTTAAACTTTTCGGAAACTTTATTTGATTCGAAGACACGGTTCGTGAGAGAAGACTACAGATTTTATCCCCCCTGGTCTTTCTATGACAGTAAAAAACAAGAAAACAAGAAGAAAAAAGTGAAAACAATTTCGTCTCTCATACAAGGTAAAAAGTACCTCATAGCAGGTTCTGCTACAAGTCTCTGGTTTGTTATAAAATGTAAAAACATTATTTTACAAAGTGCACACGCACACTTTTCATTCTGTTTGAGTTTCCACCCTATTTTCTTCACCCCCCACGTTAAACAGACTAGCCCCTGATTTTCACCCTGAACATATACAGAGTGGATTCCTAAAGTGGAAATCACTGCGTTTTGGGCTGATTCGATTTCCCACCATCACCATTAACGAAATTCAAAGGCCCTATATACTCTGAGAACTTTTTGTCCTGTACAGGATGATTAAAATGTGAAATTTCCATGGATCTTAAATGAATTGACCCATTGTACCCCACGCTCGAATTTTTTGAACAAACTGATTTTACCGAACCAAAAAATGCATATTTAACTTTGGGCGATACGTGATTTTCTAGGCTAGGTATGGAAGTATTCATTGATATTATGACAATTGACCGTATCTAATCCGTAAAAATGTGAAAACGAAACTTAGCAGGATACTTTTTGCACCACATTAGAAAAAAAAGACTAACTTCACGTTAGAACATGTAAAAGTGTAGGTCACGGACCAGCCACCCCGGTGCCGCATCTCTCCGACTTTCGAGTGAGGCGGGGTTGGCAGTGACCCATTGTGCCCCATGACCCATAGTGCCCCACTCTCCCCTCCCTGAAATCGATATTTTATCGCGATACCTCAGTTACATACATATATCAAAGAATCAAAGCCGTCAACACCGTTCCGCATGTTTTTATGAAAAACTTGAGTCATAGGTCACGATTTTTCATAGCACAGAGAAGCTAAGCGGGGTTTCTGGTACCTCACACGACACTGATGGACGTCTATCCTCGATTTATCGTCATATCTGTGAGCGGACCCATGGACCAGTAGCCGGAAACTGAAATCGCCTTACCTTGAGGGGAAAAAAAGAGATTTGGGATACGAGAGAGCGTAAGAGAAAGAGCGGGAGATGAGGATCGGGACGTTGGGGGTAAATGGCCAACGTCTTCGTGTCAAGAATACCAAAAGGTGCGGGTAAGAAAGTCGTTCGAGTTATTGGAACGCACTTCGTACGTGAATGGAGCGAAACGTGCGAAACGACTCATGTAGGTATACCCTTTTTTTTTAGCCTTTGGCTCTGAAAACCTGAACCTCAAATTTTTACCATCGCTTATTTTTGCGATATGTGGAAATATCGAATATGCAGTTTTTTATCGCAAGCCGTTGAATAACGGGACCAAATCGCGGACACTTTCTCATTCAGTGGAATTCGAGACGGTCTCGAGATATGAAGAAAATAAAGAAAGCTGAGAAGATCGAGAAATTCAATCAGATCGAACCGAGGCATAACCCGGTGTAACGTTTTTCAATTATAATCAAAAGCTCGGGCTTAATTCGTTCGGAGGAGAAGATAGGAGGAGAATCGTCGAATCGGAAAACTATCAAAGTCGGTTTTACGTCTATATAGTAACTCGGTAGAGCTATAAAGCCGTGTCTTTTATTTAACTTCAATTACTAACGAGGGAAACGGGACAAAACGGAAGTACAGAAACTGAGAAAAGTAGAAATTTAACAGCGTTCGGAGGGAGACGTTCGCCCTATTTGCCAACGGGAAATAAGTCAAAAGTAATTTCAATTGGGAGGTAGATAAGACAAGCGGAAACTGTCCCGTGTCCGGAACCCGAACCCGACTCCCATCCCATCTTGCAATCTGAAAACTTGACTCCGATTCAAAGCCTCCAAACTTTTGCCTGAATCTCGAAAAACTTGGCTCAGACTTTTTCCCCAAAACTTTTTTCTATGGATCTAAATCTTGTGAATGATCATTTGTGATCCTCTACCACACGTATCTGCAGTCAGATTCGAATCAAATGACCCCCTTTCCGATCCTGAACCGGATTCCGAGTCCTTTGGTAGTTTTCTTACGTTATTGACATGCAGATATAAGGAATTAAATACTGAACTCTATCAGTTGAACGTTTGTTTCAAACCTCAATAGTTTTTTATAAAGATTTTCGACTTCGTCAACATAAATTTTTATTGAATTTATCGGAATTATGTAAGTCCTCATCTCATAATCATTGAAATAACTCGGTCATCAACACTAAACTAACTGTATCAAGCCGTGAGTGTCAGAAACTGTGACATCATAGAGATCTGAAACTGCGTCTCTGAATTGTTAGTAATAAAAATGTTGAAAAAGGTTCACCCAAAACTTGATGTAGATTTTATTAAATTTGTAAAAAATTTCAAAACCACGTATTGACCGTTAAAATGATATAAATTTGTGTTAATAACGACTGAAAAAAAGTGTAGAGGCGTAAAAATTACCCAAATATATAGTGGATCTCCTTCCAGGAGATTTTTCCCTCATTAATTACTCAAATTTCAAATTAAATTGAATTCACTGTTGATTTAATATTATTTTCCCTATAATTTGGAAGACTATCACATCAGCTAATATCCTAACGATGTCAGAAACCGAGCAGCTTACCTCATCCGCAGGTAGATTTATGTATGCAGAGTAAGGAGAGCTCCGATTTACCATCCATAAAAGATGCGATTAGGCCTTGGATAATTGATTCCTTTGATAACCTTGTTTTCGCTGAAGGTAATACGCGTAACGTGATCCCGTTTCTTGTGCCAGTGTTATACTAGCCATCAAACTCGTATGACGATCAACCACCGCCGAATCCAATTACCTAACGAAGATATTTCCTACCTACTCTACAGTGGGGAATTGACGCGTGCGTGTAATTCCACGTACCGCATATCAAATGTCTATGTTCTCTGTATCACGTACATAAACCAAGATATTCAATCTCGAGTAATTCGGTTACGGCCAAAATCCGCGACTATCCGAGACTTCAGAGATACTAAAATTATACATAGCGAAAAATAATCTCCCCCGCAATTATAGTGAAAACAGAAAATCTGGGTCACGGAAGGAGTTAAGTTCATGAATACAATTATACAATCTAGCCCTCGTGTGATGTGAATATCATTATAATAGTGCGTTCGTCCGTAACGCAAGAGTGAACTGAACTTCTCAGTTCTGAGTGCATCTCTCAAAACCTCGAGCTAATTGTAAGTTACTCGGCGGCATATGAGCAACAGACAGAGAGGATCAGCGGAGTAGATGCTCGAGTGAGAACCAAGGCGTGTGAGCATAAGTTTAGGATGATCCGATAAACCTGCTCCTAGACTGACTATATAGAATCCTTCAAACTCTCACCCGCGTGTTTGTCTTTCGCTAGACATTCTTACTCGTTGTCAGTCTCCGCAACTAAATACTAAATTAGATAACATCGCGAGGTCGGAGTTCATCGCTATTCCAAGACTCAAATTCTGATGATCGTTGTGAAAAACACCTGGTTCGCTAAATTTGGAAAATTATCACCCGCATTTGCTGAGTTTTCGAAACTCTGAACTTCAATATCATCGCGAATTTTATTCTTTTTTTCAGTTTTATTTCTGCTCTTCTTTTGTCAGTATCGACAAAATTTAATGACTTTTCAGACTATAAAAATTCTACGAACCAATTTACGAACCAAGCATCGATTACAGTAGATTAATGTTCATAACGGCGGATGTAGCGGCAGTTTAAAATTGTTTTTTGATAACATCCTTTGAATACGTGATGAACTGGTGGTATTCGGTTCATATCCTGTTTATTTTTCCTCACACAATTGACGAAACAATAATTGGATCATGTATTTTCAACTATAAGCAATTAAGAATTCTACGACCAATTAAAAATAACAGAATTATCACGTCGCTCATGCTGAAGATATGAAATTAAATTACTTCTAAATTTACAAATTGATATTGTTAACGAATATGAGAAAATACGATCTAATTACTTCAAATTACTTCTAATTACTCACAAATATTCAGATCTAAAAAATGGCAAACGGCTAATTGTGTACCGAGTTGACGTCAATATTTTTCTGTTCAAGCTCGTTCAACAGTAGCTCTAATGTAAAATTAAAACCATAATCGAGTTAGTGAGCGATACGATTGCTCACCAGATTGGCAAACGAGGCATCAAATTCTAATTGGCACCTATTCGTCCGTGATAAATGAAAGGGAATTAAATTCTTTGATCGGTTAGTAACCACAAAGAAATGAGTAATTACGAATTAAGTACCTTATCGGTGAAATCGAGCATAATTCATTCCTTTAATGGTGTAGCAGCATGCTTCGCTATCTTTTCTATTTTTTTTTTAACCTCGAACACTACGAGATAGAGCCCTGGAGTTTTTTTTTTGAATTTATTTTTTTTTACGGTGTGGAAAAAACCGTTAAATTTTTATTGACAGATATTGTTATCAATCAAACGAAAATGTTCAATGACAGCCATAGCTACTATTTCGAAAGCTAACAGATACCCGTCGACATTTCATTTTGTCGTCCGATCAGACAGGATAATCCGAATTCTTTAAATCCCATCAGGTTTTTGGCGCCAAGAGTTTTATATACTGACAGCTAACGCCGGATCGCATATTTTTTGTGAGGATTCTGTCCTCAAATACTGATACTTGACATGAGGAGATAACGCGCAGGATGCTGTTGAAGATTTTTAGAGTTTGAAATGACGTGGTTTGACATCCCCGGGACAAATTGAGCGACGTTTCAATATTCGGGTAGAATAGCTCGATCTTAGTCAACCGGAATGAACGTAGAGAATCGTGTAGTCCTGGAACCTCGGAATTCTGGAATAGGGGCTAAGTTCAAGCGTTTCAGGCTGAAAAAGGATAGAACCACGATTTATATCGGATAACCGACGAGATACTGGAATTGTTAAGACGTGGGGGCGATGCAATGCCTACAGATCAGGCCAGCCCGATCTACGCGAGCCTGAACCGAACTACAAAGGAACACAAAATGCTAAAAAATCTGTTTTAGAGCTCGTATATATCCCCCTCCCCCCTCATTTATCGATATATCACGCTGAACGATCCAGAATTCGGCTTTTACTTTTAACCTGTCTGTACTTGGTGAACCGTAATTACCTGGTTGATTTTTTTTTTACGAAAATAAAGCCATAAAATCAATTCTGATTATATTTTGCTGAGAAGAAACTGGAAAGTAAGATGACTGCAAAAACAACGTTAAAGGAGTATTTTTTTTACTCACATTATTCCAATCGATATAAGATGCTGTTCACTTTCTCTTGAACACGTTGAATCACATGACCCTGTATTCTTTAATTATTTTAATTTGTGTAGAAAATTACTTTGAAATTCTTTAGCGTCGAATATTTGTGTGGTTTCGTTTTGTAAAGTTTGCAAAAGAACGTGCGTAGAATATATTTAGTTAAAGTGAACATATATACGTAAAACGTATCACCTTGGCGATATTCATTGGAATTTTGGGTATTTGGAATAATTAGAATTCCTCGCAGGGTGTTGATTGTCAGACGTCGGGGTGGGGAAAAAAAGAGCACAAATAAAATAAAAATAAAATAAAAAAACAGAAAAAGATAAAACGGTAATTGAACCTCTGTCTTGACAACTTTTGCACTAACCTTGAACAAGGATTCGCGATCCCAAACCTACGCTCCAGACAACCTTCACCTTTCACCACGCAAAAAAGAAAAAAAAGAACACATCTTTCTCATCCGAATTTCAATTGAACATGAATTTATGGAATCCGTTCACTCCATAAAATTAACTCGTGATTGACCATTTTCGTTATAAATTGCATCATCATAGGCTAATTTTTCGTTTGACGAGGATAATTCGGGGCCGCAATTAAAAATCTTCCGAATCAATCGTCGCTGTAATTTTATTTAGAAATATCTGTACGAGGTGAGTGAGAGTGGGTAACCGCATAACTCAGCTTCTTCAAAGGAGCACGAGTGGTACCTTGACCTAAAAATTTCTCTACGATTAGGTAAACGTCGATATAACCGATCGCGTGACCACGAGATGCCATAAAATTAGATGTTGCGTCCTGGTAATGCCTCGACTTTTGGCTTTTGCTCGAAAGTCCGTAGGTCCTGACACCCACGTTCCGAGGTTCTGCGGGGTTTCAAGGTTCCGGTTCGTACTTCAGAACTCTGTGAGCGAGATACACCAGGTCTTTGATGGCGGTCGTTTGTCGGGTAGAAATCCGGATCGCCTGAATTCAACGGGTTGTTTTATAGGGGAATTTCGAGCAGATTCGAAACAGCTTGGTCCCAGGGTTTCCGTTCACGTTCCGCTTATCGAAGGGTCGAAGGTTCGAGGACTCGGAGGTCAACGTCGTTCACCAACGAAAAGCAAATCTGTTCGATTTGCAGCCGTCATTTTGTCTACATCCCTGAATCTATACTCTTTATCGTATATTTCAATTTAATCTCTTTTTTTTCCATATCCTATAATCTGAAAGAGTGTTTCGATATTTTTTCTCGAAGAAACCAAAAATAAAGCGTCGTGGGAACACGGCTGTGAGATAGAGGGAAAAAATCGTATTAACGGTCTTATCTCCGGAGGCCGAACAATAAATCTTGGGCGAGCCTTACAAGCCATTTTCATTCGTTCCCTTTTTTTTATCGTCATTCTTTTGATTATCATTTTCATTTCACTTGTTTTCTCTGTTGCGTGACAGCTGACGGTATGAACAAAAACAACACTGTGTTAGAAAAATCTAGAAAATATACACAGTGTCGAGATAACAGGTGCACAAAATAAAGAAAAAAATATTATGTAATTTTGCACGCGAAATATGCTCAGAAATGTGCTCCAACGTAACGATATACAATTTCTACCGATAAAAACAGCATATTTTATTATTGGTCAACGCTATAATTACCACGAGCAAGTCACCGACAACGGATACAACGGTACGTCCTTGACAACGCGAATAGCCTTTAGCAAGGACTTTCTATTGAATTTATATTTTTTTCTAACTGCAAGATTGAGATCACCGACCTATAAAGTAATTCTATAATAAAGTACTCTCGAATTGACAGATGAGAACGTTCTTATTCATCCCCTATTCCCCAAAGAAGAAGAAGAAGAAGAAGATGTATCGATTATCGTCAATCCAATCCCTCAAATTCTGTTCACTTCTCCTTTTCCTCGTTGAGAAAGACAAAAGAAATGATAACCGCTTTACAAAAGGATGTTAAGGTTGTCAATTTTGACGAATGTATTTTCTCCCTGATGGATAATAATCGATTTATTATTTTCACGTTCCAGGTAAGCTATTGGATTTGAACTGTAGCCCATCGACTGGGGGTGCATCGATAAGGTAAAGTTATCATTGGTGCATTTGCATATATTTTGATAGCGGCGCAGAGGTTGATTTCCTCTCCGGCTCAGGTACAAGGTAAGCTTTCCGGGAAAGTAGCAGTCGTCGAACTGTGTCGCGGTAGAAAATGATTGGTTCAAGCATAGACTCTGCGAAATAGCTTTTCCTTCATATTTTACCGGAAGCTTTCAATTTTCCGGTCACAATAGTTGGTCTTGACTCAAAAGGCGGAATGGTTCTCGAAACGTATAGCCTGAATGTCCTACTACTCTTCTCCTCTTTTCATCATTCTGAAGAGCACCAGCATTGCGCGGCATCTGTTGCAAGTTTGCCATACAACCTTCTTGCTACTCTATCAGTGATACACGCAACATTTTGAACGAGTCATTTACTTTCGGTTGGCTTGTTCCATTCCCATTTAACTCTTACGGTTTATTGTTCGCCTTTCCGCCTCTTTCTCTTCCTTCATCCTATTCAACTACGAAACATCGTACGTATATATATCTGATATATTTCTGCCTTCATACAGTTCGAACGATCCAACAAAGCCGAGGTGAACTTTCAGAAACCATAGAAATTGTTCAGATACACAGAATCTCTTCAGATACCTTCGTAGCTTTTCCACATCACTTTACGATGCTCCATTTCACCATCTACTGTTCCAGAATCTTCTTTGATATCAACAATTTCGCATCAGCAATTGACCTATGGTCGATGGCATAGCTTACTTTCATGGATGGAATAATGGACGCATTTGAAACCGTTGACTTGCTTTCTTTTATATCGAATATCACACGGATGTGATTTATGCTCGTGACTTTCATATCCTCTTAAGTCTTGGAATGTAGTTCTTTTAGAACTCATCTGATTTCAGATTCATCAAAGCGATGAAATGTATCGAGACCGTATACTGACGATTCAACGCGGTCTACTCACCTATTTTTTGTGGAATCCGGTTTCAGGCTATGATGAAATGGATTCTTCACGGGCTATGTATATTACCTAAGGGCTTTGTAACGCTTAACTTCGGTATCTTAAAGTGTTGGGCACGCTAAGTAGCCGTATCTATAACAACTTTCTTCGCATAAGTTAATGGAAATTTCGAGCATACTAAAGAGGGCACTTCCTGTACTCCCTCGGGCTAATATGGATGTATATTAATTATAGATCACCGAGGATCACGTCTGCGCGGATAATGATCGTCTCTTCCTCCTTTATCATCAGCAACGAACTACCATTTTTGCTGCATACATTTTAGGTCACTAAAGAGACCAAACAATGGCACACGTTTTCTTAGTATCCGTGATTTCAGACGAAGCGCTTGATCGATTTTTCTGAAATTTTAACCAAAAGTTGTTCATACTGAGACCACGTACCTGTATAATTTTGGATTCATTCCTACGTCTGGTTTCAAAATGGCAGATATTTGAATTTTTGTGAGATTCGTAACATCCTTATGTCTTGAAACAATTGGATGAACTTTGGAACGTGGCTTGCTGATATGATTTTTTGCATTTCTACTATCGTATGGATGGTCATGATCCACTATTCGAGACTGAATCTGGACAGAATATCGTTTCGACGAGTCTCCAAAATTTTTTGACACAGTATATCAAAATTCCCTTGTTTTTGAACAGTGAGAAAATATGATGCAGCGTTTTTCTAGTTACACTTTTAGCTGTCTTTTTGACTTGGTAGGACGTCGATGTCAGTTTCGTAAGTAGGTAGATACATATTCAGAGAAAGGACGTTGTGTTCACAAGCTGAAATGAAGATAGGCTGTAAAATGCCTAGAGGAAATAATGAGCAGCGATAATAATTTGTAACCATGGAATATAAATGATTGATATACGTTAATTTGCGACTAATCTACGCGCGAGTAACTGCACGTATAGAGTAATAAATAAACAGCGTTATAAAACCGCTCATATGACGGATGATCGCAATGGAATTTCGCACACTACGTTGCGAAAATTTCTGCACTCCAAACGTGACTCAATACTACTTGAGAGAATAACGATAATCTCTTCATCTACCCGCTGCCTATCTGTACTTGAATGGAAAGTTTTTTTTCCTTCTTGTGGCTCTACTTTTCAACGACCAGTTATTTAGGTATGTGGTTTGAATTGATTATCGGTCCTCTAAAATCTTCCCTCGCTCTGTTGCGTTCATCCCATATTTTATCTCTAGACTTTCTTCTTATTATCTCAGATATGATTGGCCATTGACCGAAACACCGTTACTCCGCGAATTAGGTGCTAACTATGCTTTTGTGGTGAGTTTACGTACAAAAATCCGTGTTTGTCAGAGTTGGCTGGAAACTAAGGAAAGTCGGTAAAACCGCAACGTCCACAAATCCATGTCATTAGACCAATCGAGTAATTTCGTAATTGTTCTATGTCGTCAGCTCAGCGATGATTTGTGAACGGCTTAGATCATCTCAATATCCGCAAAGAGTCCGTTCTCTCGCGCATACTCCTGGGCCCCAAGAACTTTGGACATTTCTAGTCGGCGTTGGCTGTGTGGGTTGAATAAAATCTACTTACGTATAGCCCGATCTAGGTGAAAGGTATATCGCGTGACTTTGTAAGGCTAAATAAAATCGCAAATATAAATTTATCAAATAAATTCAAGTCAGAATTTTTTGCCGAGTGTTGATTGCCTCAAAGAAAATCCTTATTACCATTTCATCAAAGGTTCACATAGTATATAACGTCATCAAGATTTAACACGTCTTCATAAATACCCGAGGGTAAATATATATATGTATATGAGTTTGAGATTGAAATCTTCTAATCTGTATTAATTAGCCTTAATTATACGCCACGTAATTATGATCTTTCCTTATTCTATAGTCTCTCGAATAAACATTTCTTATGTTCGCTACCTGGATCGAGTGACCCAGTTATATATATAGCGAGTTCTTCAACACCGAAATTTATTCAATCCACAATTTTGTATTTATCTTCATCTAAGTACATCATTCCGCTTTCGTTTAGGTTTACTTTGAGGTAATTCTCCTACGGTATAATCAAGAATGATTGATGGCGATATGACATGATCAAACTACAAAATAACCCACAATTATCATTTTTCTATTTCCTCACCGTTGCACCGTTATTTGACTCCAATTACTTAAGTGACTAAATTTACTCAAAGACACATCTGTTAATTCTAGCATCTGAAAATTTTTGTCGGTTTGTCTTTTTATAAACTCAAAAATATAGTAGATCCAATGTCTGATGGACTGGATACAAAAAAAAAAATCATAAGCAATGTTAGAATCTGAAAGTTTGACCTCAGATTTGTAAAAGGGGATGCCGAGTGATTTTTTAGATTCTGTGTAGCCATATTGGAGCCAGTATCTAAGTTTTGTACTTTTGACAATGGATTCAAGAACGTTAACGGACTGCAATATTTGTTCGCCAAACTTTGAAATTCTCATGTTACTTTCCGCGCGGACAGCATGCATTGACCTTTGGTATATTCGAAGTGATTAGATTTTCTGCATCTCGACTCTACGCAATTTCCTTGTCCTGTATGAACATTGTGATTGATTGAAACGCAAGAGTATCGCGATGAAACCTTCTCGAGATGATATTAACGAGTCCCTATATACCAGGGTAGTGAAGTGCCGCTTGGATTAGAAACTGAATGCACAATCGCGTGCCATTGCCTCAAGGATGCACCGTACACGCTACTCGTTCCTAGATCAGATGATCGGTTTCAAACGCAGTTCAAATCGAGTTCGTATCTGTGTGTGCGAGAGTGTGTGCTATATTAGTAGAGGTATAACGGTCATAGAGGCATACCTACATCCTATCCTGAACCGGGACGTAGTCGGAGTTTGATCTCTTGGGAAAGTCTGAGGGCAAAGCTATGGAGAAGATTTGCTCAGAGTTGCAGTGTGCGGATGAGAACTAAGAGCAATGGTCCAGATCTTACGGCTCTCAAGACGTACGTTAGTGAAAGGCCGCAGCTGGGTTCGATCCTCTTTTAATTACCTTCAGAGACCTAAGCACCTTCTCGTTACGGCATTTAATGCCTTTTTTAACGACGTACCTACCCAGGTGCTGTCCGAATGTAGTCAAGATTGCTGTTTGATCGACAATTCGGTTTTCTTTATCAAACGCCTGAACCGATCTATCTCCAAAAATTCAGACCCTCCATGCCTGCAGGTTTACTGGTTATGTATATCGCATCGAGAGAAAACGAAAAAAAAGAGCTGTACCGGTGGAGGATCGTAATACCGATCCTGCTGCAGCTGCCAGCAGCGAAAGCGAAAGTAAGGCTCAGACTGGAGAACCGTTTTTTTTTTCGTCAGGTGAACCGATGCGAGGATTACCGCTTCGCCTCATTTAATCATTTCGTTGTCTTCGTTAAAACCGAGTACTATGATCTTAACTATCCTGAAACTTCTCTCATCTTGTCTTGGTTGAAAAATTTTGCCGTTGAAGATGTTCATACGGAATCCGGTATCCTCGAATCGTGGTTCGATCAATTCAACATCGTCCAGACCGTATGTTGAAAGAGTCAAATAAATCGAAGAAAAATACGTATAAGATGGAAATATGAAACAGCCGTTACCACCTCAACAGACGTTCATCGACCATGCGATCAATGATGGCTAACTCTATGAACACACCGAGTAGCTTGCCATTACTTCACAGCACGCGAGGATCCTTGAAATATGCAGGCGGTACAAAGTATCCACCTTCAAACTTGTACAGAATTATTCAAAACTAGTAGTCTTATCACAGAGGGACGATTTTTAACACGACAAAATTAACCATGAAGAATCACTGCAGTCATTCTCCTTCCACATGACTAAAACTAGACTGATTCAAATCAGGACATTAGGGGTTCAAGCGGATTTTGTGTGAAGATGCGAGTCTTGAATAATCTTGTAGAAAGGTGAACGCGTGTTTATTCATGCGAGTTTATCTGTATATGGTGGAGTTAGTATGTAGGTATTGTCGAGTGAGCTGGGGCAGTATAGCAGTGGTATATAAATCACGGGGCAACACGGAAATGCCGTCCTGAGCCACTTAGAATTTGCATGTAGAAAATTTTACGAATGCACATAGAGAGAGGAGAACCTCTGCAGAATAATAAGAATAGGGAGAATAAATAAAGAAAACAAATTTGGAATGGCAAAAGCCACCCCTTGCAGCACGGGCTACGTGACGATGCCCAGTGGAAACGAAAATTGAACTAGCTCGACTCCAGTTTGTCTTGTATCAGGTTACAAGCTCGGTTATCGATTGGTCATTAAAGCAGAACAAAAATTGGAATAAGGAGCAACTGCCAATGAGAAGAACCTTGACATGTGGTAATAACTGGTGCGAGTTAGGAAGGTTGTACTACCTGCATTTTGGAAAGTATGGTTAAACTCTCGTGCTCGTGGCTTTCTTTTTAACGTAACGCAAAGTAAGAGACGCATTAGTAACTATATACCCGACGTGAAGAAGTACCGAGCTGCATAACTATACTAATTTTCTACTTTCCTCCGATCTCATGGAACGTGTAGAGTTCAGATGGTGCCTGCTTTACACAGCACAAATACGAGCGATATCAACGTGGAAGATTGTAACAGCTGCACTCTATTCCACATCAGATAATTCCTACCTTAACACTTATCCAATTAATCACTCCCTCCAAGTTCTAAATTCACTTTTACGCCCTTATGAACACAATTTTAAGCAGTACTTGCAATATTGCGATGGGTTCTTAATTCCTTCACTTCAAACTTCTTCTCTCGGACTCAACTCCAGAGTAACATGTGTCATTGATGTCAAAATATTTTTAGCACCACTTTCGCACGTGGTCGTGTCATTAATCAGCACCTTGTGCTCAGCTTTCAGCGTACAATAGTGACAAATTAGTTGTCAGATAAACTTCTAGACGCAAAGACCCTGTCCAAGTATGAACAAGGCGTTGATTATGCCGGACATTAAGTATCAATGAATAGCTATATCGATGATCGGTCTGTCGATCGATCGAGGCAGCTAGCGTATACAGCACAGTTCTTCGAACATTGCTGGTGCTATAATCCCGGTACAGCCATGAAGTTAGCTCCACAATACAGCATTAATCATCCCGCGAGTATAATTAGTTAGATACAGTAATTATGTTTCGAAATAATGTGTCTGGGTGTGTTGGGGCGTTGGTGTGTCTCGGGGGGCATCGAATTATAATGTAGTTTCGAAATTGTTGGAATAGTTGTTGAATCGACTCTGATACGATCATTAAGCAGACTGCATACCTCGGAGTTGTTCGAAAGATATAAATTTAATTTTATGCCAACAATACTACCAATGACACGGACATGAAAAATTCTAAAATTATGTTCCAGCACTTTGCTGTATTGTATGATAAATTTGTCACTGTTTTTTTTT
>JAFFZH010014969.1:21322-69345 GCA_018420115.1 Euura saliciscinereae | reverse complement strand
TTTTACACTAAAAACACCTGCCCATGATGGCTTTGCGGCATAACTCGGGTTAGTATGAGTCACATGGATATGCGCCATGCGGACACGTCACCAATACAACGACGCATTTTGTGGGCCCGGACTCACTAGATGGCGCTCGCGGCGGTGGCTACGCGGACCTTCCACTCTACCCTATCCTCTTTGATTCAGCCAAGCACCGGTAAAGTGTGCTTGATTTTGATTGGCTTTCAAAAACTGTGCAAGGTAGTCAGGGCTATAAAATACGATCAAGTTGAGACTCTGTCTCTGTATTTCCTATGTCTATGGACAAAATACTTTCGGATCACTGTTTCGGATCAAGTAGTTTATTTGAAGCAGCAGCGTACCACGTGTTGAACGACGAATAATACGGTATTATTTCTCCAATGCACGAATGTGCTCCAATGAAAATCCAGCCTTACATCATCGACTATTTGGCAAATACTTGTTGAAAATTGTTGATTGAATATTTATGAACTCGCTTTTGGATAATGTGAATCGGGGATTCCCGATGGTGTCCATGACAGTTATGCTGAAGTTGTCGAACTCCAGTTACCAGTCACCAAAAGTCATCAATGATAACCGAATAACAATAGTAATACGGGAATAAGATCGTAGGATCGTAAACAAGTGAGTTGCGAAAGTACCTGCAGAGAAACATAGTAATGTAAAATATCCTGTTTCTCAATTCCAGGCACAAAATGTTTGGTTGGTTGAAAAAATTGAAAAAGACTAAATCACACGATAATTCCGTCGACTGCACAGCTGAAGACGCTTTACAATCAAATCCAGAGTCAAATCCTAATCTCCAATATGTTGCGGCAAATTTCTCCTCAAATCTTCCTGTAGAACCCAAACGAGCAACAATTGCCTTCGTAAGAGGGTCATCGGATTCAAAAGCACAAATCCAACGTTCATCGGTGAAGCGGCAACCGCAGGTAGACGTGAACAAACAATCTCCCCTGAACACGGAGTATCAACACCGGGCATCTTCCAACACTCATGCGAAGTCATCGGAGGCTACCATCACCCGCAGCTTATATCCTAGTTTAAGTTTAAGTTCTGTTGAAAAACATGCATCGAGCAAAAAATGGAAAGCACCTGAGGTCAAAGAGGAGTTTAAAACGATACATGATATAGCTAGAGAAATACCTTTTGCTATTGAGCCGAGGCTCCAGGACGCTGGGCAAGTTAACAATAAATGGGCTCTCTTGGACCGCACAACTCAGCCAGGCGTGTGGTCGATTAAAATACTGCTGAAAAGATCCTCACAGTATGAGTACAATTTTGAGAAGGAGTTTGACGTCAGAAAAATTTATTCGCACATTACGGATTACAAAACGTTGCATTCGTTCAATGATGTGGATAAGTGCCATAAAATGGCTAATAAGCCATTGAAATACAAAGCACCCCAAGATTCAAAGACAGATCCTCTTTTTCAACACTATTATCAGAAATTCAGGTGCTACAAGGGAAAAAAAGGCGACTTAATTGACTGTGATTGAACGAAACATTACCGAAGCTGATGAAAATCTATGAGTTGTATCCGCCACATATAGTATAATACTCTTCAGGCTTTCATTATTTCGTTTTATGAGAACCGTGAAAACTAATTCAGTAAATCTATCGAAGATTGAAATACTCGGAAACTGATTAGTTATTTGTCGTTCTAACATGTTTAGCAGAGAGTAATGCGAATATTTTGTCAGAATAGAAATTGTCCCGTTAGAGAGTAAGAGACTGCAACGTGCCAGTAATGACTTTGAACAACTTTGATATCGATTCCGAACCAAAAGATTTTTTAGTAAGGTCTATCATGCTACGAATCTGTATTCTGATTGTTTATATTCAATAAAAGTAATCATATTTTGTAAATGCTACTGATATTCTTCAATTCCAATATAGTAAATTTCCTCGTTGCGGCTTCTGTTTCTGTGCACCTCACGGACATCATTTGCTGAACAAATCCACCACTTGTTCCCGAGCTTGTTCCCTCCGAATGATTAGGGTTGCTAGAATTAACGGTAACTTTTTTCAATTTTAAAATAGTGAACTCCTACCATGAAAGCGAAGCAATCTGTCGAAAGATAATTTTATTGGTCTCCAAGATTAAATAAAATAACAGCATATTTTATATGTACAGCAAATAGGATAATAGTTCATTCATCGTATGCTATTGAGAATTTATGTCTGTCCTGTTCTTCAGCACAATCACAGCTACGTCTACGGACATTTTATACACTCCGACGTCCGCCAATACCTCGGCGGTGTCTTCAGTGTTTTCCAATGCTTGAAGCAAGAGCATCGCCGAACCTAGAGCGATGTTAAGAAGAATGGTGGCCTCCCTGATACTGAAAAAGTGATTTCAATAAATAATTCGTACTATAATTTTCTGTGACTCAGAACACAATGCTATCACTCCGGTTCTTACAGGGGAAAGTAAGCTTCAGGCTTGTTCGTGTACGAGCCGAAAAGAGGCAGCAAATTTCTGACGATGTCAAATTGCAGCTGACTCGCTCCTCCCGAATTGAATTGGTTCACCATAGCAACCTCTTCCAGTAGATACTAGAAGAATATAAGGATTATTTCACTATTTGGAGACTAAATACTGCTTCCAACTCACTTGGTCCAGCTGCGATGCTAGGTTTTTCCAGGCCTTGTTGAACAGCGGTAAAGCCAGGATGTCTTGAAGCTTGTGAAGTCGAGCAGCCAATTCTTGAAACATAGGGCAACCGCTCGGAGTTACCGACAGAGAAACCACTTCTTTCTCCGACTGCATTGCAAACCATCTACAAACATGATGAGAATAGATTCATCATACATTCTTATATTTGTCTAAAACAGAAAAACAATCGACCAATACTTCTCAGTCCTATATGGTCTGCTTTTAGCTTTAACATCCAGTGCCACGGAATTGCTTATTTCGTTCACTAATTCACGCTCCAGTCTTTGAAGCAATGCAAGAGCCTCATCGAATACAGATCCTTCCTCATCGCTAGCATTCTCTGGTGCGTCAGTTGCCTTATTCGCTTCTAATTCAGTCACATCGCACTGTTTCTTGAAGTAATGTAGCTGTAGGAAGTGCTGCAAAAAAACAAACATGAATAGGACTCAAAATTTACGTCAATTTCTCACATTTGACTACTTACTACGGTAGAACCCCATTCTATGAGAACACTGGATACATAGTGCAACGTATTCAATATCCGAGGCATGATAGACGCCAATGGATCTTCATATGCTTCATGCAGTAATTGCAGTAAACGAACTCGCCAATCATCCACAAGTTCAAGTTGCAGTTCAAGAAACTGTAATCTGTGGATACAATTTATGATACAGAATACAGTCAATGGGATCCCTAAGACGAAGTCGGATTTCCAATTCAGGTGAAATGAAAGTCACGTGACCTCGATATGATTTACACTTGGAATTTTCAAACGCTATTTTCTCAGCCAAAACACAGCCGATTGATGTGAAATTGATGTCAGTGACGTAGAAAAACTCAATGAAGGGCATGATAATCGTGGATTTTCGAAAATCGAGACGTAATTACAGTTTTTTAACAATATTGTTCTGTAATCCAAGGAAGTGCTGCCTCTCTCCACGAGGGGCAGCACCTCCTTAGGTTACAGAACAATATTGTTACACAAAATTCTAATTATGTCTTTCGATTTTCGAAAATCCACGAGCGTCATGCCCTTCATTGAGTTCTTCTACGTCACTGACATCAATTTCACATCAATCGAATGTGTTTTGGCTGAGAAAATAGCGTTTGAAAATTCCAAGTGTGAATAATATCGAGGTCACGTGACTTTCATTTCACCTTAACTCTGCTGAATGAATACGATAGCAGAGAATTGACGATAACGGTCAACTATCACCAACCTGTGACCAGGTTGAGGCAAGTGACTGTATCGATCCGTGATGGTCATGAGCAGGGTGAGGAAAGCCTCAGCGCACTCTGTTACTTTCATGTCATCGATATCCGGCCCTATCAATTTCTCCCATGCTGTATCGGAGCTTAAGATAGCGTCCATTTTCTCAGTTGCGTCTGTAAATTAGAAAGATCGTCGAATTATTCATCTTCTTCGTGTGATTTCCGTACAGCAAATGTAAATGAATGTATCGCTCACACTTTTTCTCCATATTGACCCATTTGACAAAAATTTGTGCCTGCGTGAGTACGAAAACGGTTGCCGGCTGACTGACAGGATACAGCAGGGTATCTCTCAGCTCTCTTTCGAAGCCCAGAGCTTCGTCGACTAAATGTGCAAAGAGAGCGTCATCGTACTGCATTGCAGGTAGTTCGGAATGCAGCTTTTCAACAGCTAACTGAACCAGTCCTCGCATGAACTCGACCTACGTGAAATTATCCATGAAATTGAAATATGGCAGAGTTCGATGACTGAGAATGGTCTCAATGCAGTACCCTGGCGTTGATATGACCAAGTCCTAGCGAATCGGCAATAGGCTGTATGTTCTTGTGAACCCATTCCACGTGGTCTCTAATCCAGGTGAGGACCTGAGTGAAAAACCATTCTGGTTTGTCCGGACGATTAGTTTGCTTTGCGCCTGTGAAATGATAAATGAATCTACGGCGAAGAGGACGAATAAGTAGCGAGATTGGCAAGCTGACCGGAATGAAATCAGTGAGAAGGGAGGAGGTCACCGTCGGTCTCACCGTCTCCTCGCTGATAACTATCAGTTAAGGGTCTCCATAAAATCGGTGGGTCAAATAGCTTAAAAGGCTAGTTTGAACTCTCTTCAAAGGATACGGCAGCTGTAACTGTAGCAGATATTCCGTTACGATTTTAAATCTTGCTATTGCTTCCGGCGACTGAGTACCGGTCACGCTCACATTACTCCCACAAAACGGCCATTTCAATGCCTTCAGAATTTCGTTGTACTCGCTGAAAGATTCAAAGAGTCATTTTCATGGTACAAGTAGATGCTACTCATATACTGAAATTGATGTCCATGTACGTACGCTGAAAATTTATCCTTCAGTCGATTATGCCAAAAGTGGAGTGTGTCGTGTATGTAATTGACGATCTGGTGACAAGTAGACGATCGAAGTTGACAACTAGTCTCTGTTAAGTTGGCATACAGAGTGATGGTCAGCTCGTCGTCTTTAGCTAACAAAGAACCTTCGATGTCGCTGCTATGGAATAATCATAATTACTCAATAACGAGCAGATAAATACTTAGCTCAAGACTCTACCCAGAATCTTGATTCACAGGTTGAAGCAAAAGAGCTATCGAGTGAAAAATTATTCAACTCCAGGACATTTTATGAAAGTGAAGCTCGATAGTTTCGCATCTCAATTATTACCATAAATTCTCGACAGATTTTACGAGGCATAGATTAGACAATGTTTTCTGGAGCTCTTCTATTTTGTCAAATTTTTCTTGTATCTGATCCAGCTTGGAATCCCCTAGTACTTGTGAGCTCAGTGTCTGATCCAAAGTTAAAGAGCTCTCGTGCATCTTGTCAACGTCGCCGCAGATTTTCTCCACGCCTTCTATAGCCGCCTTGACTTTCGACGGAGCTTCCGTTGACAGTGATAACTGAACGTGAGAAGAAACATGTTTGATAACACAAATTTCTCGATCGTTGAATAAAATTGCGGAATCCAAATACCTACCCATTTTTCTATCTCATTCCGTTCATCTTCCAGCTTTTTATGCAGCTGACGAATTTTGCCAAGATTTTTCAAGTCCGAACCCAAAAGTGTGTTGAATTCTTGGATAACTTTTTCCTTTACGTCCACCATTGTTAACGCGATAATTTGGTACGATAGTTTTCACCATGTTTCAGAACATCGCTTTGTTCACTGGTAAAATACAATTCATTTTCAAAATATGTGCGCCCGGTTGACGTGTGTTTGACACATCATCGGGACATAACCTAAACTCAAACCTAACCTATCGTATTCGTAGCGAACCTAACCTCAACGTATTCTACACGCGTAGCTGGGAGTCCGGCGGCAAAAGCATGTTTGATTGAGAGAACGAAGTTGCACAAGTCTTACAGAATGCTCTTCGTTTTTAAATCGCTAGGTTTTCTTGTGCACAAAATCATAGTACTTTTATTCACAATTTATCTGACGTGCTCGATTTTGTGTGATAAATACTTCAACTGGACCTACGACGATATCGAGGATTCAAAGATCTACGATTACATTGTCGGTAAGTTATTTGACCGGTTGTCTTTCCAGTCTCATGACGAAACCAACTGACTCTTTTTCCCATTCAAAGTTAGGCCCCATGATGATGCTTCAAGTACAACGATCTCGCACTCACAATCTTCTATATCTATAAAGGAACAAGTGGCATCAATGCCCGGCCCAAATTCCTTGACCTAGAAACTTGAAATTTGGGCAACATGTTCCCTTCCCTTCGTAAACATCCACTAAGAAGCGATTCTTCGAAATTCGCCACACAAGGAGAATAAAAGGGGTAAAACATGTTTTCGCGGATTCATGGATATCTCCTCGGCCCGATGAGATATTGACTTCGTTTTGGCTTGAAATTATTGCTTATTCAAATACCTAGAAAGTAGTTTGAGCGTTTTTGGAAATTCGACTTCTAAGGGAATGGGCGGAGCCCCTAGTCAGTAATAGATATACAGCCAGAATTAAGGTGAAATGAAAGTCACGTGACCTCGATATGATTTACACTTGGAATTTTCAAACGCTATTTTCTCAGCCAAAACACATTCGATTGATGTGAAATTGATGTCAGTGACGTAGAAAAACTCAACGAAGGGCATGACGCTTGTGGATTTTCGAAAATCGAGACGTAATTACAGTTTTTTTAACAATATTGTTCTGTAATCCAAGGGAGTGCTGCCTCTCTCCACGAGGGGCAGCACCTCCTTAGGTTACGGAACAATATTGTTACACAAAATTCTAATTATGTCTTTCGATTTTCGAAAATCCACGAGCGTCATGCCCTTCATTCAGTTTTTCTACGTCACTGATATCAATTTCACATCAATCGAATGTGTTTCGGCTGAGAAAATAGCGTTTGAAAATTCCAAGTGTAAATCATATCGAGGTCACGTGACTTTCATTTCACCTTAAGGACTGCCTACACTGCAGAAGCCAAACGAAACGAAATCATGCAAAGTTATCACACTGCGTTTTGAAAAACCTTCTGTTCGCTTCAGTTTGCTTCTGCCTGATGTCGACAGACTCTCCCTGACCTCGAATTAGCTTTTTACTAGCTAGATGTAACATCCATATCAAAACAGCATAACGATGATGACAGAATAGGGGCGATAATTCAATATTGATGTCAAACTTTGGTGTTTGAATGCTATGATCTAGGGTCTAGTTATCAGGGTGTATTCTGACACATGGTTTCACCACCTTATTCCATTCCGACTCTCAATGTTTTAGTCGGTGCTGGAAGTGCAGGGGCCGTTTTAGCAGCCCGATTGTCCGAGGCTGGAGAAAAAACGTTGATTATCGAAGCAGGCGGTACTGCTCCTCCGTTCTTGGACATTCCTGCGCTCACTCCGTTGCTTCAACAATCTGTGTACGATTGGCAGTATGTCACAGAGCCGCAGAAACATGCGTGCAGAGGACTCTCCAACAATGTACTCATTCTCTTTTGCAAATATCCTAATCCCCTCGCTTATCCCGCAAAGTGCATCGACCACTATTAACGCTGTTTGTGGTCATATTGCAAGCTCATGCATGGATGTTGTTGTCACGTTGTTTTGATGTCGATGTGCATTTTGATATTTAGAATAGCTGTTCCGTAATACTAGATCTATCGGCGAATCGGCCTCAAATTGTCACCTGGATTACGTAGTATTTGAACAGCCGATTTCCCTGTACTTATGAACACCAAGGCTACTTTTTTCAAGATTGCGACGGTCAGTGTATTCTGTAGTATGCTGAGAAATCGTCCATCTCGCTGAGTGAAGTAGCATTGGATGAGTAATTTATTATCATCGTCAAGGATTTGATTCGTCCTAGACTCCTGTACCAGAGTGTCTACATCCTTGAGAAACCTGGAAGTCCTGGAAATCTCAGGGAATTTTTTTTCTCCTGGAATATCCTGGAATTCTCAGGGAATTTTAGATCCTTGCTTGAGTAGACACCCTGTGTACTCCAGAAATTATTCATGACATTTCCTACAGTTAGTAAATTTTTATTACAGCAAAGCAAATGGCCAATGGGAAAAATCTTGGGTGGTTCAAGCAGATTGAATTATATGACGTACGTTCGTGGTCATGAGAGAGATTATAGCAGCTGGTTTCAGGATTTTAAGGGTAACTTGGATAATTATTTTTGGAACAACTGGTGTTCGATTCAGGTTCCTCGATGAGGAAGTTTTCTCAGATTCAAAAGTAACAAATATCCATAATAATTGAGTACGTGATAATTAAATACAATTTTTACAAACTATAAAAATTATAGAATCAATTTCTGTTCAGGCGACTATAAACAGCAATTGAAAATAATCAATTTTCACGTTTTCTTTGTAGAGCCTATAAGCAAAAAAGACGGATCGTTGAATGTCAACGACGGAAGATGGTACACAGAGTTATCAGATGCGGTTCTAGACGGAGCTGTAGAATTAGGACGAAGGGTCGGGAATATAAACAGAGATATAGACACTGGTAAGTTGCCACTGAGTGTGAGATACAGCAGAACATAAAACTCCATTCACCATCTGTTGCACGTTTTTTTACCCAATTAAGGATTCATGAAAGTAGAGTTGACCTCAAAGAATGGTGAAAGATGGAGTACCGATCGTCTACTGCGTGGGAAGACCGACAAATTAAACATCATCACGAATGCTCACGTTAATAGGGTGATTATGACGTCTATTTTCATTTTCCAGGCCTAAAGTCGCTTTGAAAATTGAATACACTAGGAGACATTCGATTTTTTTTTATATCTAAGCAATATCGGCGCACTGGCTGTATGACCTCGAACAATAATCAAATACTCTATCGCACATTCGACTTGAAATTCGCATTTTATTGCTTACGTATTGTTTTAGGTGTTGTTTAGAGGAAACAAAGCTATTGGAATAGAGTTTGAAAAATTAGGAACATTGTTGAAAGCTCTGGCTAAGAAAGGAGTCATTCTCAGCGCTGGCGCTGTCGGCACTCCAAAATTGTTGATGCTCTCAGGGATCGGCCCAGAAGCACATCTTCGAGACCTCAAGGTTACAGCTATTTCACGTACCATATCACTTTTCTCATTTCATCTGTAAGCTATACAGTTCACTCAGCTACTTTTGAAACAGCTGTATGTTATACTTGATCTCGAAGTGCATCATTTCAATCTCAATCATCCTATAACGAATAAGTAGAAGTAAACAAATTCTATATGTGTGGATTAGATCGAGGTAGTCAACAATTTGCCTGTGGGCCAGAATTTGGTGGACCATATCCTCACCGGTCTTGACATGGTTGTGCTTAATGCTACTTTACCACTGAATATCTTGAATATTCTCAACCCCCGCTCAGCTTTTAACTACTTTATTAACGGCGAAGGTATATAAGTTTCAACCATTAAATTATTATTACCTGTTCATTTCCAATTTCATGGTTTAAAGCACGAGTCAATCGTCTATTTACTTGCATGTTTTTTCAACGAGCTGCAGTGTACACAGAGTGAAAGTCTTTTCCTAGCTGGGATTCGGCTATGATTTTGCTATTGGAGAATCATGCTCTTTGTTACAAATCCTGTGCCACATTCGAATTCAGGCTTTGAAAAGCGTCAGCCTGATATACGTGGATGAAATAGACAAAATCACGCGATTAAAGCCAAGTATAGTTGAAGTTAAAAAATGATTGCACACTAAGTGTAAGCCAGGTCTTGTTGGATCAATTTAGGTCCGTGGACATCTGGAGGAATTGAAGTTATAGGAACGTTGCATAGTTCACGATCAAATGTCAAACTTGATCCCCCAGACCTACAACTGATGGTAATGCCAGTTGGAATTTCTCAAGACGATGGATTTGCATTGCGAAAATCTATGGGGATTCCTGACGAGGTAATTTTGGCGTTAAGGTGAAATGAAAGTCACGTGACCTCGAAATGATTTACACTTGGAATTCTCAAACGCTATTTTCTCAGCCAAAACACATTCGATTGATGTAAAATTGATATCAGTGACGTAGAAAAACTGAATGAAGGGCATGACGCTCGTGGATTTTCGAAAATCGAGACGTAATTACAGTTTTTTAACAATTTTGTTCTGTAATCCAAGCAAGTGCTGCCTCTCTCCACGAGGGGCAGCACCTTCTTGGGTTACAGAACAATATTGTTACACAAAATTCTGATTATGTCTTTCGATTTTCGAAAATCCACGAGCGTCATGCCCTTCATTGAGTTTTTATACGTCACTGATATCAATTTCACATCAATCGAATGTGTTTTGGCTGAGAA
Organism: Euura saliciscinereae; assembly: GCA_018420115.1. Lineage (NCBI taxonomy): Eukaryota > Metazoa > Arthropoda > Insecta > Hymenoptera > Tenthredinidae > Euura > Euura saliciscinereae. The sequence goes on along the minus strand of JAFFZH010014969.1, from coordinate 58,909 downwards.
AATAGCGTTTGAAAATTCCAAGTGTAAGTCATATCGAGGTCACGTGACTTTCATTTCACCTTAATGATTCATGCTCACTCATTCGAGTGTTCAACAATGAAGAACAGCTTCCTTACCAAATGCTATGCAATATGGAGAACCATGCAGCTCTAGTATTAAATTTCTGAATAGGTTTATCAAGAATATTTTGCACCACTGACGTATGAAACAGCCGTCAGTATCGTGCCGGTCTTATTGCACCCAAGAAGCTCCGGGGCGATTAGGTTACGCAGTTCTAATCCTACAGATTCTCCCATTATTGATCCCAGCTATCTTTCGGTACAGGATGACGTGGAAGTTCTCATAGAAGGTAATCATTATATTCTTCATAAACTCATCACTAATGAGTTGACCAATTTCGGGTTTTTCAATAAGCGTTATTCAGGTATACAATTCGTGAAGAAGTTGGTCGGGACGAGAGCACTGCAAAAACTCGGAGCAACTTTTTACACGAAGCACTATCCAGGCTGCATGGAATTCGTATTTGACACCCCAGAATATTGGGAGTGCTACATTCGACACATGACCTTGACGTCCTATCATCCAGCGGGAACGTGTCGTATAGGCAGCGTTGTGGATGAGTTTTTCAAGTGGGTTTTTTAGTACCAATGGAATATAATAACTCGCACATATTAAGTGTCTTGGAATTCACGTGAATCGAATGTTATCTTATTATATTTCTGTTCTTTCAGAGTCTATAACACTGATAATCTTTACGTAGTCGATGCGTCGGTTCTTCCTGTGCTACCAAGTGGAAACATTCATGCAGCGGTTGTAATGTGTGCAGATAAAGCTGCGAGATTATTGATTAATAGGAGCAACCAAAGCCTATCATCGGAATGCAATTTCAACGATATGATGGAATACTTGTTCAATGTTCGTCAAGTAAAGGTTGAACGTTATTGAAAGACTGTTTCTCAGGGAATACTAAGGAGGGATGTTATTATGGGAAAAGGTGTGAGTTTGTGTACAGTAAATAAAAGTATTCATTTCACTTCTACAATTTATATATTATTATTCTGATACAAATGAAAATTGTTAACATACTGCATTGAGCACTTTCATCATGAAATACACGAGTACTTACAATCTGTACTGTTACTGATTGCATTTTGTAATACAAGTCTTGTTCCAATTAGGATGAAGTATAAATATTTGGCGGTAAACAATTTCAAACACATATTTGTCTTTGAAAGATCGTGTGTAAACCTTATATTCTTGTAAAACTATGAAAAGATCTTTCGCATTGGACATAAAGTCAGATATTTTTGATAAAACAAAACAAAATCGACTTCTTCATTCGTGTATTTACTGTGAATATGAAATAGAAAATTGACTGTCTGTAAACAATCACTGATCCATTCGTCGAGAGTATGATCATTTGTTACATACTTAAATTTTATTGTTCAAACGACGACCAAATATCTCTCATGAAATATTCTAATGCTAATTAATAATATTTTTATGTAATGATAGAAAATAAATATTCACATATGGTTTCAATTAAGGAATCAGTACAATATAGTTCAAGATGATGGTAATGTGCTAATTATAAATCGAAATGGCATTTTTTTTTTCAAATTACAGAAAATGTTGAAATATTATTATTACTCTTCGGCCTTCGTGCATTTGCAGTAATAATAAAACTTAAACTTCATTCTTCATTGAAGTCTGTCACCGCGCATTGATGATTTCGTTTTCCTTGCTTGTTTAGTTGCAGGATTTACAGAGGTTTGAATAAACCTGAATTACATACTTTGATTGTGTCTTGTCGAGTGAACATGTGTGCATATTTTGAAATTAGGATCATTCGATATCACACAGAGCAATCGTCCCATGCCTCAATCTCCGAATCGTCCCATTTTGTTTTTACAAACTGACATTTGATATGAAATGACCCTTGACACAATTGCAGCGGTACCGTCGAGTATCCTTTTCAATATTTTTACTCCAACACGCATCAACGTGATATTAAAGACTATCTTTACAGATTGCAAGTAATAATATGTGGTGAATGGAAAATTGAGAAAGAAAATTAGGTAACCACAAGTTTAAACAATAATTCAGTAGGTCAAAACTTAATTCTATATTTATAAACTACGATATAATTCTTCATTGTACATTTAGTTGCTAGGAAAGGCCACTAATTAATTATCAAATGATTTTGTTATTCTCGTCAAGGCATAAATGGCACACGTTATATTGTAGATATAGGTATCGTCGAATGTATGTTATTTTCTTTTCTCGTCAAAGTAAAATTTTCATTCTTATAGCTACGTATTACTTTTTTAATATTTTAATCGCTGGACGGATTCTTAAAGGCGTGAACTAGAGCGCAAAAACACACACCAATTCAAATAATATCACACCGATGTTATCGCTTCATGAATATATATTACACATTTATAAATGAGGCATAAAATTTATCATATATCTCTTATCTACAATAATTTGGATGTTGAAAATGATCATTGAGCAGATATAACGTTCCAATTTGTAATAATTAATTTACTTTTCGTTAAACAAAATTTTAATACATCGACTTGATCAAACGGGATTAAACTACTCGTACCGCTTCCAATGATATTACACTGGTTATGAATAACAATATATTATCTAATAATACTTGAATATGAGCTTGTTACACATTTTCAACATCCAACTCTACTCAAATTCGTATCCACATATTATCAAACGGAGATGAGATCCTCGGAAATATTCAGACAACTTTTATTTATTTTTTTCTATCCTTTGGCCCTCATCAGATAGTCGCCAATTGAGCATGGTTGACGTTGAACAACCCATTGTTTTTTATCCATAACAGATTTTACACGTTAGTCACTAAGCAGCATTAAATCTACCGAGGCATGATTTACCAGATTGAGCCCTCGTAATTCTGCCAGAACCGAAAAATAAAACTGCTGCGTGTATCGAGCGCAGAATTTTGGACGGTACATACTTTGAATTTCCATCACAAGATTTCACAACATCAAGTACACAGCATCGATAACTTTTTCAATACCCCCCTACAGATATATCTGAATTCTTTACATCTCACAGTTCTTTGGATATTTGTCTGGTTGACTGAAACATATTACGACTCTACTTTCCACGTCCATACGATTATATGATCACATACCTTATAGAAGTAAATTATGCTACTGTATATAGACTGTAAATATAACAGAATCATATATAATTGCTCATGCAACACGTTTCATTATTTCGAGAAACACTTCAGAAGTTCTGGCTTTGCAAGTCACTTGTGCGATTATTGCTTAATCATTTGTACAATAAATACAATTATTGCAATCTCAATCTGTCAGTCGTGAAAGTCTTAGCTCATCACTCAGATCATTAAACAGTTTCAACAGGTAAGGCGTATCGATCCTCCTATAAGATTTCTTTACTATCAAACTTAGATCACAGCTATAGGTAATTCCAATCGGTAAAATGCTAAGAGTTTTATAAGAACGATTTGTCGTCGCTGGTAAGGATTCAAACCTTTTTCCAAACAGTCCGTCCCCTATCCTAAGCCAGTGATTATTTTATGTAAGTATATATTGAAAAAAATGTTGTCTGAATACTCTATACATACTCCTCACAATAGTTAAAGGATGTATAGGCCATACAATCTACTTCGAGATGAGATAAAAATCGGAAAAAAATCAACCACAATCAATATGACAAGAGTATTCATTTTCAATAATAATAATGGCCAAAAGTTAACAACAAATTGTTTAAACAAATCATTGTTTAACAAATTTCCTGGTGACGTTATTTTTTTTTCATGTCAAATGAATTCGTTAATCTTTCCGAATACACATGAATTTTTTCAGAATTTTGTAACTTTTTTTAAATTTCCGTTTTCGGAAATTTCTAAAGGCTGTATTTACAAAACTATTAGTTCCACGCTCCGGAAACTTCGGAATTGTAATCTAAATCGTTTCCACAATAACATATCCAAAATTCAGATTTTTTTCTCCATTTTTCAAAATTGAAAACGGAAATTTAAAAGAAGTGAAAAAATTCTGACAAAATTCATGTGTATTCGGAAAGATTAACGAATTCATTTGACATGAAAAAAAATAACGTCACCAGGAAATTTGTTAAACAATGATTTGTTTAAACAATTTGTTGATCACTTTTGGGCATTATTATTATTGAAAATGAATACTATTATCATCTTGATTGTGGTTGATTTTTTTCATCTCGAAGTACTCAATATTGACGACAAGACTCACTTTTGGTTGAGATTGTATGGCCTATACATCCTTAAATTCTTGACTCCTGTGGTGCTCGAACTACTTACATGAGTTTTTGCTGAAACCAGCAGCTTACAACGAATCCAGCAGCGAATCCAGAAGATCCAGTTGATTCTCATCCCAGCCTACCGTTGCGATCAAAAGTCCTGTGAGATCGTCTTCGCTAAGGCTTACCTGAGTAGACTCTGGAACTTCGGCCAGGCTCTCGGGTATCGGTGGAGAGACGCTGCTGGGTGGTGTTTCGTACAGAGCTGGTGTCAAATTTGCGTTCGAAACGGCCATTTTTGTGCTACCTCGCCGAGATGACGCACGCCTTCGGGAACGCCTGCCCTCTTCTAATCGTTCCAAGTCCAGCTTCCAGAATCCGCCTTTGCCAGGTTCGTCCTTTGATCGCGGCAGCTTCACGAAGCACTTGTTCAAGGATAGATTGTGACGAATCGAGTTCTGTAAAAAATTAAACGTCCCAATATCCAACCAAGTTTCTAATACAATTGTCTCGCAACGATCATGTCCGTACCTGCCACGCAGGATCAGCGTGTTTGTAGTACATGAAATTTTCTCGAATCCATCTGTAGATGCTCGACAGGGTGAGTTTGTTGTTGTTGGCACGCATGGCCAAGCAGATGAGAGTTGCGTATGAGAAAGGAGGTTTTGCATCCGAGTCCAAACGATACTTTTCAGCATTTTCGACAAGATCTGGAAAATTACGGGCACCCTTATTTCAATCCATTCGTCAATATTACTTGATAAGTTTTCCCCTCTATTATGTCACCTCTTTTGTTTATATGGTTTCAGGATGATAATCGAAATGAGTGAATGAAGTACCTAGCTCAGCCTTGAGTAATGGCGACATTTTCTTCGGTGCATGCTGAGTGATCGGCGGAGGCGAGGGTGAGCAGGGGGGAGTTGGCAGATTTGAGGCGCTGGTGATATCCAGGGATTGTAACCATGACAGGCTCGTAAGCTCTGCTTCCACTCCGTAGCTCTCTGTATCCATATTCTCTGACAGAGATCCTTCATCCGAGAGGCTTTCGATCATTTCAATTTGCATATTCACCACATTATTTCACGGCCACCCTGGGAATGTGGATAAAAATAATTACAGATACAAGAAGAGAGCGCTATAATTGCGGTGCACTGCAGCTCCAGTGTATATGGAGTGAATAAGATGCAAGGTCTTGAAGGAAGTGCTTGAACCATTGAATCCTTATACCTTGCCCTGCAGTTTGTCCCATGGGCTTGGAATGATCCTCGACCCCTTTTACCAATAATGTTGTGTGCCATAATTTTTAACGTATCCTACTTTTGTTAGTACAGAAGAATAATTTTTTCATTATTTATGAGTAATTATCTGCCCTTATCCTTGTCCATGTTGCCTATTATCATAATCTAGGCAGGTATATGATGAATTCAAATTATTCCTCCTGAATTGGGACCTTTGTAGCGGATATCACGCAATGAAAACGAGCAGGCATATTTATTGTTCGGACACGTTGTGAGTGACCCGTTTTTCTTTCTAACGTTATATTATGTGTCGTGAAAATCGACATACAATTCAAACTTATTCAGACTCAAATCGATAATACAATACATCGCGTAGTCAACCTACCTCCACTTCGACAGGAGGGAATCAGCCTTGTGTGGTAAAAAAATCTACAAAAATATTGAATCGCAATATGGCATAATGGATAACGGTATGGATAAATAGATCGAGAGAAATACAGAGCCAGCAATACCATCAAGATTATTCATCAACTGAGACACATTTTCCAAACTCAGAAAGATCTCTTTAGGCTGGAGATCAATAAGTATACCGGATACCGTCGAATCGTCGGGTGATCTTGGGTTTTATATGATCACTGATCATGATACAAAATTAAACTTTTTCATCAGCGGTCTTTAATGAAATTGTGATATTGTGATGACAAAGGAGCATTCAAAGGATGACACATTATCTCAGAGCTGTTGCATGCCCTCTCCAGTTATAGAACTCGAGCTGCATAGTTTAATTGAGACTTACATGTATGCCAGCTCTATAGGTATAGTCACTAAGAAACTGAGAAACATTCGTCATCGTAAGGTCTTGGGTCGTAGCAGTGAATTATATAGTTCACACCCAGTTTCGAGTAATACCCTGCTGTTATAGTTCTAATATACTTATATTTTCTATTTCTAGCCATAATTTTCAGTTATATCTCCCCTCTAGGAGCTACATCATACTATTCGAACATAACATAAAGATCGAAAGGATACTTATATGGCTATACTAATACAAGAGGTCGTAATACAAACTCACCCAATCGACACTGCCACGTGGTACACGCGCGAGCTCTGAACTATAACTATGCTCTGCTGAATATACTCAGTGAATAAAAACAATTGGAGAATCAATTACATGAAGTTTTTGGTGAATGATGTGATCAAGAATCACTATAGAACACCGCGAAGACGAAGTGCAGATCACGCGCCGGCTCGGATAGGACTCCCGCGCACAACCCTCGCTTCTCTTGCCGTTACCCGCTATTTGTGCGCGCGTGCGATGGACAGGTGCGCGGTCAGGGGCTGCCGTACGTCGCAGGTGGACCTTTTGCCACCCTTCTATACTCTTGGCTACCATTTCCCATCCGGACTACCCCTACCGGAAGTTCCGTTGCTCGTGCCGCGATTCCGAGCGTACGTTGCGCTCCAAAGCCATCCAGGTGGTATTGGCCGAATTCAAATTTCGAACGTTTCCGTCGGTCGGAGCGTAACACTGACAATATCGATGGATTCAAATTTGTAGACATTACATTAAGATTTCAAAAGTTGTGTACGTTATTTCTGACCACTTGGTCACAACTAGTTTATCTTTGCGTCACGGGTCATGTTGTTCCCTTATGCCTTATTTGTACTCTTTAATCCCAACCAGTGGACTGTCAATGCTGCTGATGAGAAAGAAAAGATTAAATCTTATATGATTGGACATCTAGTCTTGAGTATCAATGGCATAATGTAGGTGCAATTTGAGCCCAGAATGTAGCTTCCGGACCGACAGTCATGGGGTTCCGAATGTAGAAAAAAAAATTCGCCGGTATGAGAATATTCTCGCGTGTTACGTTGATACGTCTTAAAGTTCGGCAAAGGGGTTGGCGAAGGTTGGCAGGGGCCAGGATTTGCCCAGGGGTTGGGAGTAGCATAGCTAGCGTGGGTCGATGACGTGACGGTAGATAGCAAGAAGTCAGGCAAGGCTGGCTGACTTCTTGTTTGCTCTCCGTTTCCACTTGGTATCCCCTCCGTATTCTTATGTACTTCTTGGAGCCCACATAAAATTAAATCTTCTATTCTTGATACAACAAACAACTTTATACTACCTTCTTTTCAAATAATTAGAAAAAAAAAACGTCAAACTTCACAGTTAGTTCAAAGCAGATGGGTGGGATATGTACGTCGCTTAAAATCACATGGACTCTTGAAGTTATTAATCGGCAGATACGATTAGCCGCTTTTTGATAGAGGTGTCACGATATGTATTGATGTCGTTATGTACGGTGATCGCTTTGCCATCTGTTTTTTCTGGTTCCTACTCAAGTGTTGAAAATAACACATACAAATACATTCATGCATATGTACGTATAATGCTGTGCATTGGTCCGTGAGAAATGGGGGACAAAAAATTCCGTAAAATATCTCCGGTTCTATGCAAGCATAATAGTGGGTATAGATAGCATTTTATTCCTGCAGTCACGAGATGAACTGGCGTGTCATAGTCACGTAAATAAGCAGCGACGTGGAAATAAAACAAAAATAGACACGTTTCATGAGATAACTACATAATTATCTATTAGTCAAGACGAAATGTAATAATGGTACTCTCACCGCGGCGCCGTGTATGTCAGTAACATAAATGCGGACTCAAAAATACATTGTCGTGTTAATTTTTTCCCCTTTTTTCTGCAGAAGACTAGATTTTTTCGTCATTTGGTCCACATACAGTGTTGTAATGTCCCCCATTACGTATGAGTACCTTTTTCCATACATATAGGTACATTTTTCAGTACCTGACACTTTTCTTGTCAAGTAGGTGTACCTTCTATAACCCGTATAACCCGTACCTCTGTATGTATGTACATTCTGGGAGTATAGTCAATGTTTGTACTATTGATAGGCACAATTCAGGGTACTTTATTTATGTAAGAATTCGCACGGGTTAATTTTCGAAGACCTGCAGTGATGGTGCCGACCTTCACGTATCGGTATGTGCGACATCTTTGACCATTTCGTTACTTGCAGCCCGTACATCTCTATCGAGTAATCGAGCGTTAGATTTTTCCTGTACACGTTATATGAACTATTGTTTTCTGTTTGCTAATTACGTGCATTCCACTTCCAAAAGTCCGGAAGTGAATCGCGACGGGTGAGTACCTACAGTTCACATCAAGACGAATCAGTGCTCGAGTGAATGGGCTCTCTGTATCTTTCCACATGATTGTTCAAACTAGCTTCAATGAAGTATACAGGTAACATGTCTCGATGACTTAACATTCGTAAATTGTGAACACTCGCCGCGATTGACTTCCGAACTTTTGAGTTCGGGATGGATATAATTTGCAGAAGGATGAAACGGAAACACCTGAAAATGTAGGTATGGGAACATTCCATCGCTGGATAGAGATGATTGCGAGCAAAAAAAAAAAATAGCATACCATAACATTTGTCAATACAAGCTGCAACTGAAGTATATACTATAGATATATAACTACTTTTACATTCGCGTGTGAGTCTGACATCAGAATCACCATTATTCGAAATCTTGTGTTTGAGTTTGCTGCCAGATGGCAAAACATTGCATGGCTACTGTAGGCTGTAGCCAGTGAAGTTTCTGTATTGACTCCTGCCGCAGTCTCAAATTTTGGCGACTGATGCCAACACTACTAGATTTTGCAGCCCATATACACCTACATTCTTATTGTGCTGCAGTACAACATGTTAATTCAACATGCAAATCGGTAATTGCAGCTTAGACCATTGTTTTGCGATATTCTGCACTATGCCAAATCGAACATCTGATCATCAGCACTGTTGCTGCAAGCTGCAGGTGAATACGGACCGGTTTCTCTACGTTCGAAACGGGATGAAGTGTATCGGAAAGCTTTGGTTCTCGTTAGGGGTGCACGGCGAATGTGTCCAGCACAAGCGACCCGTTCGTTCGTGGGGTGGGTCCGCGTGTCCGTCTGTCAGTTCGACACCAACACAACTTGCTATGCTATATAGAGAACGATCAATAATCTCCTGGGAACATCCCCCTGTGCCGGTTCTGTAGCACCTGCCAAGTTGTGTCAGGTTGACTCATTGTGCCGGTCGTAATTGAAAGGTTTTTTTTCATTTTATTCAAATTTGGCGATGATCTACTTCGGAAAATCGATAATCGATTGACGGTCGATTATGGATGAGGTGGGTACCGAGGTATATTCGGAATTCCTAATAACCATTCCGTGTGTAGTTATATGATCGTACGGTTTTCGAATCAGTAATTGTTTACAACAAAAACAGGAGTACGAGTCGACAGCATGATCGGAGGTGACAACTGGACAAATAATACGTAAACTCAAGATTATAGGTCAAACCAACTTCTACGTGGACGTACTTCACTGGATAATGCTAGACCACGTATCTATACACATAATGGTACGTTCAAAGTTTCAAGGAAATAAATCCGCAATGTGGCATGTCCAAAGGCGGTATTCGAAGTTGACCAGAATACGTGGATCAAAAAATTGATCGATCACCGCGATTTAAATTCTAGGATCAATTTTCACGACATAGTCTGACGACCCTGAATATCATGTAATTTGTGGAATAGTCTGGAGCAATGTTCTCAAAATCACAATTGATCAACGAGTACTTTATTCCGTCAACTTGTAACGAATTTAAACCGGTAATGTCGAGTCCTTACATCAGCGCAGCTCATGATGAAGCTGTGATACACAAGCGAACTTGATAATCACTCGGTAAATCAATAACATACATATATTTGTTACCATTTTATTCCACCTACTTCGTGTCCAGACTTTATAGCCTCTGGAAGTATAGGTAGTTGTATAGAGTAATTATCAATGATTCAAACTTTCTTCCAATTCATGAACTATAAGAACATTAGTTGCACGACGTGTCATTTTTTGTGAACAAATGGATGCAATCAATGGTAAAAGACAACAAGCGGTAGGAGATTCTGATTGCATTATGTTACTGGAGCCACTTAAATTCTTTCATTTTTGCCTCGCGAATGATCGTTGCAGTGAGGGCCGACATTACTCGAACCAGGGGATCCATATGCAGGAGATCTATAGATCGAAAAGTTCCCGCCAATAAGATATATCTGCGAAACTTCGAATTTACTCACCTTTCCTGAGTTATTTTCGCCAGGTCGCATCTGCCGCGACAAATTGCCGTGTTTCAACTTCGAGATCCAAGTTCCAGATGCGATACGTGAATAAGGATCTATTATAGACTGGAACGCAGTGCGTTATATGCACAACCACGCACTTCTTGATCACCCTCTGCAATAACCCCGTGTTATCTTGTATTTTACTAAGCTTCGCCTTCGCTTAATTTGCGACCATCCAACCGACTGTGCTTCTGGTTGACCGCCTCGCGCACCTCAATGAATCGGCGGCAATACCTTGGGGACCAGCGCACTTCTCGCCTCCTCCCTCTCGTCCGGCGTTTGTCCGCCATCTTCTTACGCCGCGGTACTGACGCCAGCAGGTGTATACCTAGGTACGGTGAATATTGATTAGAATTCTGTCACCCTGCTCTACCTGCGGCACACGCTCCACTGGCCTCTCCTTCGCCCACCTGTACCCGCAGTTTTCTTCGCTTCCCTATATACCTTTGTCGTGATCCTGCAGGCACCCGGGGGTTCGTCACCGTATCGTCATCTTATCTACCCGCGGATGACTTCTATTTGTCGGTGCCAATATGACGCGCGGGAGACGATGCCATGCGGGCAATGAGGCGTTCACCCTGGGCCCGACAGACGAGCGTGATGCCTTATTGTTATTTGAATATATTTATGAAATCTGCACAGACAGATCGCCGCGTGGAAAGGCTTGTAAATTATTTAGGAGATTGATTGATTATTTTCTCAACTGAAAGGCGGTAGCAACGAGCGGCGCTTGAGCCAAAGGATCCGAATTACCACCGTACTTCGCTCCAACCGCTCATCAATTAAACAACCGCGATTAGTTATTTTCGATACAAGGTTTAGGGACAAATAAAAATAATAGAACTTTTATAGGGCAAGGAAAGCTATCTTCTATTGTAGTCTATAGTCTAGGTTCTTCATTTACGAACATTTTATAGCCGAGTTCGTCGAGTGTTTATTGCCCATGTTGAAGAAAAAGAGCTCTGAGACAGTTTATATTTATAGGTATGTTCGCTGTGAATAGCTGCTGAAAAGAAGGTTGCTGGTAAAAGGAATCGATGTCGATCATGAGCCCTTGTAGGGTGAATACGTCGGTAAAATATTTGTTAGCTTCTATAATAATGTAAAGATGAGGCTTTCTTATCCACGAAATTTCAATCGAATACAAAAGAAAACATATTAGAAAACGGTAGAATTCATAATACTTCTATAAAATTTGTGAGAAGTATTCAAAACATACAACAAAATCTTCCAACTGTCAAGAAAGATATGTATTATTATTATAAAAATTATCAGCCTTCGTCATGAAAAGTTTCGACAGTTTGAGTGAATTGTGGAATCTTCGAGGGGGTATCCACTTCAAAATGTGGTGTCCCAACAATTTCACATTTCACAACCATCTCATAGGCATTTCATGGGTATTTCATGGGTATTTCATGGATATTTCATGGCATTAAGTATTTCATGAGATAACTGTCCCAACTATTTCACGAGTGCATACCCCCTCGGGAATCTTAAGGTGAAATGAAAGTCACGTGACCTCGATATGATTTACACTTGGAATTTTGAAACGCTATTTTCTCAGCCAAAACACATTCGATTGATGTCAAATTGATATCAGTGACGTAGAAAAACTCAATGAAGGGCCTGCCGATCGTGGATTTTCGAAAATCGAAAGACATAATTAGAATTTTGTGTAACAATATTGTTCTGTAACCTAAGGAGGTGCTGCCCCTCGTGGAGAAAGGCAGCACTTCCTTGGATTACAGAACAATATTGTTAAAAAACTGTAATTACGTCTCGATTTTCGAAAATCCACGAGCGTCATGCCCTTCATTGAGTTTCTCTACGTCACTGTTATCAATTTCACATCAATCGAATGTGTTTTGGCTGAGAAAATAGCGTTTGAAAATTCCAAGTGTAAATCATATCGAGGTCACGTGACTTTCATTTCACCTTAAAGTTACGCGTACATAATTAAAAGAAAAACGAGAAAAATGAAGATAATAATAATAATAACAATTATAATGAGATCGTCAGTTTTATGCATCATCCAATATTAAATCCGAATTAAAATTTTTGGAATCATTTTGAAACACTAGTAGAAACTGATCTGCAACGGTTCAGAGTATCGCTGTAGCATTCAAGATGTGAACTTGTCTCAATCAGCACCTAATAATAGGTTGCAACTATTTGAACTATTTGGAAATTCCAAAGGCGTCTGAAAATGTAAGAAAGACTACAATGAACAACTCAAAATCAACGCCATCCTACCGTTTTAACGTATCGACGACTGACATTAGGCAACTGTTGCTACACCACCAGTTACAACGAAGAATATTTCGGGAGAAGCCCTCTCTTGCATGCTCAATTGGGTCTGTTACCCAAAACTATTTCAGGTGGCAGCAGGGGGCTAAGCCACCAAGGTGGGCGGCGCGCCCTTCTTTATACATTACTGAATCATATGTGTTAGTAACGCCGCCATCTTGGTGGCTTAGCCCCCTGCTGCCACCTGAAATAGTTTTGGGTAACAGACCACTATATCAGTGTAACAGACCCAAATGTACTGAAATTATCTCGCGCTAGACGCTTATATCAAATGCTTGCGATTTTAGATAAAATGTGTCGCCCCGTACTGCGACATGATCATATGGCTGAATCCTGATGGTTTAAAAAGAAATTATGATAATAATAATTTTGATCGAGTCGAGGGTATACGGATTGCAATTAATTATTATTTATTATTCTTACAGTACAGTATTTTAACGTTGGTATAAGCTTGTCCTAATAAAATCGCCAGAACGAGCAATTAGGTACTTTGTACTGTTTTGGCGAACTATTTCCAAGTCATATGCATATAAAACATGGAATTAAAACATTAAACAATATATATACAATTCACAACAATTTGAGGATTAATTTCAATATTACAAGAACTACGGATCGTTCTGGAGATGATATCTAATATTTAATAAGGGGGTGTGCAACTCTGCTGAGTTCTGGTAGGAAAGTATGCAATTATCCGAGTTCTTCATTTCTGTTCTACTTGATAATTTGAATATCGGGTTCCTCCTACTCGCTACGGAGTATCCTGGTGTGTAAAGTCCTCTATAACGGGGGATGGGGAGGGAGGGCCTTGCATATACCACGTTCCGAGCGGAACATAATATATCTACGTGATTCTTTCAGAAGGCCGTGGAATGCATTTTTTTAAGGCTGGTTCGTGGTGAATGGGGTCACCCCATTGTTGGCCATACTGTCCAACACTCCGCTGACGTAAGCGGCCACATCTATCTTCGCCTCATCGCCTTTTCTTATGAATGGATGTTCCAACAACTTGTTGTACTTGGGGCGTTGTGTCTCCTCTTTGATTAAGCTGAAACAATCAATAAAAACATTCCAGAATTTCGAAAAGTGAGATATTGTTCAGATTTTAGCCTGTTGCCATTATGACAATGCGGTAGTTACCAAGTGTTCACGAAATTCACAAAATCCATGGTGAAACGATTTCCGTTTTCATTCGGTGACAAACGGGGCGGATCTCCCTGCACGACCTGACACAGCTGTTCAAAAACAGAATTCCATTTGGGGTATGGGAAATATCCTGTTGCAACTTCCATCAATGTTATACCCAGCGACCATACGTCGCTTCTGACGTCGTATCCCCTTGCTCGTTGAGGATCTATTCTCTCAGGCTGTGGAATATCATTCATGAATTTCATTTGGCAAAGAATGAAGGAATAAGATGAGGTTTTATTCGCGTTGGACGTGACAAAGTTTGATGACCTTTTATCGTCCTATTTTCACTTACAGCCATATACGGTCTGCAACCAGCATCTCGTGTTCGGGCAATAGAATCCACCAATTGCCCAGAGATCCCAAAGTCACAGAGCTTGATGTTACCACGGCGGTCCAGCAATATGTTACTCGGCTTAACGTCGCGATGAATAATTTTGAGCTTTTCCTTGAGATAGTTTAATGCCTTGACTGTAGCGACTGTGATTTTTCCCAGGATGTTTTCAGGTATCCTTTCATTCAATCTCTCGTAAATGAACTTGTAGAATTTGTCTAGAGACGTGTCCATTAATTCCATGCAAATCCAACAGTCTCCCTTTGTAAGACAAGCCACAATATTATTGCGTACACACATACACGCAAACGATAAAGATTACAAGAATATAAACACGGATTATGCGAAAAACAATCGAAAGTAAAATTCGCTCAACTACCTCCTTAAATAAAGCTCCATAAAATTGCACGATGCAGGGACACTCGTTGGACTTCATCACAACTTCCAGATCCATCAAAAGTTGCTTCTGTTCTCTCTCATCTACTGTCGAACGAATCCTCTGAAGAATAAAAGATCTCAGAATTCATTTACACCCTACTACCAACAATCGTGCCAGTGTGTCTCCAAATTAATGAAAAGCAAGAAAAATCAGAAAGTAACTCAAGCTTGCGATAACACTTACCTTTACAGCCATGACGGTATCGCTTATCCTATGAATCATCTTATTTACAGTACCGAAACCTCCGCGACCGATCTCTCCCAAATCTTGTAAATCCTCGCTGGTAAAGTCGTATATTGTATCGGGAGATAATTGCAATTTTCCCGTGCTCTGCATAGACTGACACATCCGCAATTTCTCCCTGGAATAATACCTCGTATGCACAGAATTACTGTGGTAATGAGCGTGGTTAATTATTTGATATTTCATTGAATCCCTATCTCGTATTTGGTCACCATTCTTACCTGGCTTTGTCAGGGAGAAATTCTTGTTGCGCCGCCGGCCTGGGCCTGATTGGCAACTTAGGCAGAGGTAAAGGCAAGCTAGGGCGAGACAACCTATTATTCATAGTAAAATTATTTCAAACTTAATTTTCATGCTCCTCAAACAATTCGCTGAACGAGTCAGTAAAGCGGAATGCTTTGTTCAGATTAGGGGTGGTACGCATTATTCGAACGGCTAGTTACTGACGGAATGCATGGATATAAATTAGCATGCACTGAAATGATAAAAATTTGTTATGATCTTGGGGCGAGACTCGGCAAAGTCAATGAAAGACGGATCACAACTAATTTTCAGGTATGTGGAAGGGATAACAAACTTTTGTGCATAATCAACTTACGGTAACGGCTGGCATGCTGACATACTAGTAGAATTGGAGTGAGCCGAGTTTGTGGAATTTGAGAAGGATAGACTACCAGATCCTAGGTTGATCTTCAACGTTTGCCTCTTCTCTGTTGAGCAAAAAAAAAACAAACAGAAATCTGTCATGAAAACATAGCGCTATTACAAATATTTGTGATTAACTTCTCACCTCTTAATGCTATTATCGAATATCAAACGAATTGAAACGCTCACTGGTGGCGTGTGCCACAAAATGACTAAAGGTCAAGAAACAGAAGAATCATTTTGGAAAGGCGATCACGTGTAACTACTGTCCCCTCAAAATTTGAGTTACTTTCACCAAATTTGACTATCAAAAGATGCTTAAAAAATTCTCAACCCATGAAACTGTTGAAGTGATAGAACGGTTCTTACTCAAGTGGGTTCTGGACCTGGGCAATCGATAATTGCTACTTTTAGAATTGTTGAATACTTTGAGCTGTTCTGTTTTCATGAATTATCCAGCCTTTTTCGACGAAAATAGTATTACCATCTCATATTAGAAATGTCTATTCTTCTGAACTCATATTTCTTTGCGAATCGAAGCTCACAACGCGCAAAAAATGAAGCACTTCGATTCATCGTAGCAAAGCAGTTTATAGAAAATTGTAAATGGATCCCATAATTTCCCTTCAGATATTAACAGGGAAATTTTGAAACGAACGTTGAAAGTTTGAATTTGCACAATCGGAAATCGTTAGATGTTGACTGACATTCAATTACACCCACCAATGTTTCCAATATAATTGACCTATGGGTACGTAAATAACATCAGTGATACGATAATGCTTGTAGGGCTACGTACACAAGTAACGGGAAGAATGTCGAATTTAATCCCTTAGATAAATTGCTTCATACATCGAAATCGAAGTATTTCCCACAGATCTGGGTCGGCAAGCGAGGAACAGTTCCCTCGGAACTCGGAAAAGACTTTTTACCTGAATAGTCGGTACATTGATCCCACATATTGCTGGACGAGCTTTGCACAAAAACCGTAGCAACCTGACCTGATAATAACTGATCTACGTTTCTTCTCGACGATCAATTTCAAATAAGTAAACGACGTACGCAGTGGGGTGAACTCTTTGTGAACATACGAATCAATTTCATACCAAATGACATGTCACAGCTGTTAAAGTTGGATAACATATAATTGAGTAGAACCTTATGCAGTACCTGACAGTTCGTTTTGAATGTCGCTGTTGGACAAAAAGTCCAATCGTTGAAAGAAGCCTCGTCCAGCTCCTGAAATGTTACAAAATGTTTGATGTACTGATTATTGGGAGGGTTAAAGGGCAAAGGGCTTGGCACTGCGGCTAACCTCGGACGAGGGCTGGACGTCGCAGAGGGTGATACTAACGGTGTGGAAATGGGTCGGAAAACGTTTTGGGGATGATCGGGAATATTTCCTGAAATTCTAACGGTAAGTGTTGATTGTTTTAAAAATCCGTATCAGACCTGTCAAAATGGTATAAATATTGGGAGGGTATAGGATTGGTCCGTGAACGCAACTCGATGAGTGAAATTGATAATCTAAGGTCGCGAGGGGGTGTCGTGTCCGGAAGCATCGTCGGGTCGTGTTTACGGGTATCAAACTGAACTCGCCTTCACCTTGGTTTATTTGGTGTGAAGAATTTCCTTGGTTTTCTGCCATTTTGAACTTTTTAAATGTCCCGTTCTCGTACACAGAAACCACTTGTCAAGGCTCTCCCCCCTTTCAGTTAACTTAGGAGCCAACCTTTCCGCAAGAACTTATCAATCTAGCGAACGTACTGTTCGGCCTCCGAATCATTTGTATTATTTACGATCTACGGCCGATTTATTTCTGTTATTTCTCATATCTCTTCAGCACTTTGCACACCTCCAACCACTATTCCCGTAATCGTAATCCCGTGGATCCACTGAAGGTATGTATAGGTATACTAACTGGATAGTGGATAGCTGATACCCCCGCGAGGAGCGGGCCGATTAGAAGCCTCGCCAGCGCCGCCGAATATCCGACGAGGAACTAAATTTTCATAGCTGCGCATGCATCGACGCGCTTCATTCAAATACTATCACCACATGTGTAGAGATCAGTGATTCGATAATGAATCTTATTTAAATGTTTGTTCAAGTTGGACAGAGATGAAGAATTAGTAAAATTGTTCTTAGATCTTTCCGTATATGAAAGGTTGATTGTCAATCTTTCTTTTCTTTGTAGTTCTTCAAATAAGGAATTGTTGAAGTTTCATTCATTTGTCTCACAATTCGCAAATTCAACAATTCCGAGATTTCTCTGAGAGTTGTAATTTCTTTTCAACTGACCAAAGGAAGAGCATATCATTACTGATAGCCAGTATCATTTTTTTTCTCCACTTTCACACACCACTATTAAAAAAAAAAAAAAAAAATGGAGCGATAGAAACTACCAAAATACATAAAGATAGCGATTATTATTTGCTTGCCATCGGTTCTTCCGAGCCGATTTCATATCCATGTTAATATAGAGTCCCATGAACATTCTATTACTGCAAGTATCTATTGTTTTCTTTTTCAAACCCCGGACGTTTCTTCTCTCTTTAGTTCGTAGATTCTTCAGCGCAACAGCAGCTACGAGGATGACATACTTCCAGATATTGCAGCTCTATAAGGATAAAATATCAATTGTATATCATGTCAATGAGTCATGGGCTGGGATCCTAAATCAATAAGTTTCTTAGACCAGAACTATGTACAATAAATATTATATTTCAGAAAAATATTACAGTCACAGGACATGCAAACACAAAGTAGGTATAGCAACAAGATTATCACATTAGTGCATATTATACATGCAGTCACATATTCATATGTCTTGAAATGTGAAGCTTCTTATTGAGGAGCCGGTGAGCTTTTTCATCGTTAATAGCTATGACTTCGCAAGCAGCTGAATAATCGATACATTTTTTTCCGAATAGAACGAAATGCGGAACCGGTATAGGTATACCTGAATGCTTGGTTCGAAAATTCGTTCATAGAATTGGGGATAGCCCAGGAAAAATGTAAAAATTTACTGCCAGCGTCATATGGCATCGGAAGCGTATTTTCCTCACACCCGGTCGCAAAATGCCGCTTTTCATACCTCTTGAGCGGGCGCAAAACATGTCTTTTCGGCCCTTGGGCGGAAAAGTCCTTTGCGCCCGCTAAAAGAGACTATTTTCCTGCCCTCGGGCGCAAAGTGCCGTTTTGCGCCCGCTCACTCGGTCCGAAAACAGGCATTTTTGCAGACCAGGTGTTGAGAAATAGTACATTGTGTATCAAGGGCGCAAAACACTATTTTTCGAGTGTGAAATTTGCAGTACGAGCCGAAGGCGAGTGTACTGCAATCACACTCGCCAAAATAGCCTTGCGCCCGTGTGACACACGATTTTTTTCTCAACACCTGGTCTGCAAAAATGCCTCTTTTCAGACCGAGTGAGCGGGCGCAAAACGGCACTTTGCGCCCGAGGGCAGGAAAATAGTCTCTTTCGCCCGCTTTTAGCGGGCGCAAAGGACTTTTCCGCCCGAGGGCCGAAAAGATCTGTTTTGCGCCCGCTCAAGAGCGAAAAGTATGAAAAGTGGCATTTTGCGACCGGGTGTGAGAAAAAAATCGTGTGCATCACGGGCACAAGGCTATTTTGGCGAGTGTGATTGCAGCATACTCGCCTTCGGCTCGTGTTGCAAATTTCACACTCGAAAAGTAGTTCTTCGCGCCCTTGATACACAACGTAGGTACTATTTCTTTAACGCGTAAGTTATCAGCCTCTCCGTAAATGCTACTATGTAGTATGTAGGTAGGTATTCAGTGCGTGCATTACACCCACGGCCTGCCGGGGTCGCCGGGGAAGGGGAACAGTAGAACGAAGATGGCGGCCCTCAATATATTCAGGAGACAATTATCTCCGGTTCAATGTTTCCTTTCGATAATAAGGTTCGTTAAAAATTCATGTATCAACGCCCGTTACATACAATATTTCAATTTTTTTCTCACTCATCTAGAATCACTGCGAGACATCGCGATCAAGTATTCCGTACCATTCCATTCCATCTTCGATGTATCATAACCTAAAAAATGCTTCGCATGATCTGGTTTCGGTTGATACAGTTGAACCATGTGAGAATATTGGTTCAACTTCACAATTCATCGTATCATTAGATGAGTTAATATTATTTCCTAGTTGCATCAGAGATTGGCAATTTCTCAGTCGTGCGAGGGAATAAGCAAAAAAATCTTCGACTCCTACATTCATTGTTGAACTTGAATCCAGTCAGAGAAAAATTGGAAAGTTTTCCACCTAATCTTGATTAAATTTAAGGAATCGGAGCAACTATTTGTGAGATACGTTAACTCCGACAATATAATTCCAACTTTCAACGACTTCCAGCGGCTGAGAGACTTTTGTTGACTGACTACGAATCATTTCCAAAGTATGCTCAATAATTCTGAAGCGTTACAAAGACTAATTGTGGCTACTCTTTGGTATTCCTCTTGTTTCAGAACTTCTAACTGCTTAGTCGTAACTTGCAGACATTTCTATGGAGCATAAAAAAATGTCCACAAATCAACAGACCCACAGTTTGATCCTCATTATAGTAGTAGTACTTTATTATAAGGTCACACTTGTGATCTCGTACTAGTGAATTGCCCATGGCTCCCTTCGGAACACTGAAGTTCATGCAATCGGTGATATTCATCCTTTTGTTTGATTGACTACATTGTCCTGTGCGATGCTCCAGAAGTTCCGTACAATCTGTCTTGTGTTCTGATTGTTTCTAATTGGGCTCTTGATTACAGATTTACGGAAGTCAGCTTGAAGAACAACTACAGTGTTTATCCGTCATATTACATCAAGCCGGTTTACAGAAAGGAGAAACAAGCAGAGTTAGAGGGAACTGAAGAAGCTGAGAAAATGTTACACACGCCTATCAAAGCTGCTAGAAATGATAATACCAGTTCTGTATTTCACGACGAGACGATTAGGTACTATGCAAAATTATCTAATTCGTGCAACCGTTTCGACGTGATTCAATAATTATCTTTGCTGTATTTAGACAATTCACCAACTACATAATGGAAGGGGGTCAGAAAGCACTGGCACGAAGTTTGTTGGAAAAAACATTGGAAAATGTGAAAAGGGCGCAGATAGAAAGATACCACAAAGCCCCACCCGAAGAGAAAGAAACCGTAGAAATAGACCCTAAAGCAGTAATGCACAGTGCCGTGGAAAACTGTAAACCATTGTTGAAGCTCATACCCATCAAGAGGGGCGGAGTTACTTACAATGTAAGATCATCCACACTCTGGGAATTAGGTATTACGCAACGTTTGTTCACACAATTACTGTTCATCATTTTTGTTTAAGGTCCCAATACCCGTGAATGACAAGAATGCAAGATGGACTTCTATGAAGTGGCTGTTGAATGCGGCTAGAGACAGAGAGCGTACCATTCATCTTCCCGAAAAGTTGGCCTGGGAACTTATAGATGCGCATAACAATCAGGTTTGTATCGGTGGATTGAGTGAAAACCGTTCTGTAAATTTAAGAGATGATATTAATCTACCATTAATCTGTTTGTAGGGACGAGTTATCAAGCAGAAGCAAGATCTGCATCGACAGTGCGAAGCAAATCGAGCCTATGCCCATTACAGATGGGGCTAAGCATATTTAATCCGTTGATCATTTTATCGTTAATTTACTGTAAAGTTTCGAGTCATAAATAAATTTATCATCACGCCAATATTCTTTTTTCATCGCTGTAAAAGAAAACGAAATCGGGTGATTCTATCAAGAAGTGTGCATATTCAGTTTTTGCATAAAATTTATTCACTGTATGTACATAAATACCTAATCTACCGTCTCTGTCTGATCTACTTTTTTACATATAAAAAGGGATCTCCCAAGACTAGCTGAAACTTTTCACGATTAATAATATTCGAGTATCTGATGTTGAACTTGAGAGTGTCTTTAGTGGAATAACGCCGCAGACTGTAATAAAGAAAATTGAATCGACTCGTTGGTAAATCACTCAATGGACAAATATCATCGACGTCCACATCAGTATCGACTCTTCTGCCCCAGAAGTCTGTATAGGATATCTTGACGATTTTTCCGTCATTCTTGAGGTATATAAACCCGACTCGATTCTGACCAAGGAACCCAACCGCAAAGAGCGTCAAACACCAGACCAATCCTATGGAGAATAAAGAACTTTACATATTGCGATGATTCATCATCAAAGGATGTCTGTATGAAATTTCCACATTGAGTGGACCAGTACAGCCACGTTTTGGTCGATTTTTTCTGGCATGCTGGAGTCAGGCTTTACCCACTGTACCCGGTTTTCACTTGTTTTCACTGATATCAAAGCCTACGCTTCACGAACGCGAAAAAGAATTAGTTAGCGGTATTCTATATTGAATTCCGAAGATTTATATTCCAAAACTTTTTTATTTCATGCACTAATAGAGAAATTCTATTGTATTCTGCATAAAATGATAATTGTCGATGTCAACTCGTGGTCGCGGCCATATTGGGCGTTTATCATTTTATGCAGAATACAATAGAATTTCTCTATTAGTGCATGAAATGAAGAAGTTTTGCAATATAAATCTTCGGAATTCAATATAGAATACCGCTAACTAATTCTTTTTCGCGTTCGTGACGCGTAGGCTTTGATATCAGTGAAACAAGTGAAAACCGGGTACAGTGGGTAAAGCCTGACTCCAGCATACTCTTAAAGTGGAAGAATGACCTGACGCAACGATTATTTAGTAACAACGAAGCGCGCAAAAGCTCAAAACGCTGAAGAGTTTTGCAAACACAGTCTCCATCGCACTGGCCTCAAATTTGTTGTATGCACTTATGATACCCCAAGGAAAGAAGCTATGCAGCCGTTTTTTGGCATGACCATGTATCATCCATGTTCATACTGTTTTTCTTACGATCATCATTTTTTTCCCCTCAGAATGGATCTGAGAATTTGGTTGAAAAATGATCGTGTCGAAAAACGGCTGCATAGCTTCATTCCTTGGGGTATTATAAGTGCATACAACAAATTTGAGGCCAGTACGATGGAGACTGTGGGTGCAGAACTCTTCAGCGTTTTGAGCTTTTGCGCGCTTCGTTGCCACTTAATAATCGTTGTCAGGTCTTCTTTCGCTTTATAAAAGTCAGAAACAAACGACCAAAACGTAGCTCTACCGGGCATAGGCATAGGCACGTTCGACATAGAAATTTCATACAGGTGTTCTCTTGATCTTGATGAACAAATTAAGGGTGTCGTTTAAAGAGTGCCATCACATCGTGGACAAAGATGGATTGCTTCACTCAAGGCGTTCGAAATGTCTGTCTCTCAAAACGACACCCTTCAACTAATGGTGATTATTGCTCCGATGCTTCACCACTCGAAGGACTACAAGAAGAATTACCAGCGGATGACAAAGTGAGAACAGTGTCTGTTCCAATGACATCAACGGCTGCTAGAATCCCTGCTGCGGGTAGACTTAGACCAGTTGCGGCGGTTTGATAGAATTTCAGTCTGTTAACGAGGCTAGCAATTCTGACAAGTGGAAAATTGTATATCATTTCATAATCGGGATATCGAGCTGCCGTCACAGACTCAAAACGTATCGGCTGATTCAGTTTTGATACGATCTGTGCCACATTTTTTATCGTGCATGTTTTGTTTCTCACGCTGTAGAAAATCATTTTCTGCACTCAAAGACACTTTAATTATTAGAAATTTTAGGCCAAATTAGATAATTGAACGTTTCATAATTATTTTAGAAAATTTCCGGCACAACCATACCGCGATTTTAGGTTAGAGATTATTCTCACCAGAGGACGCTGTGCTCGGTTTTTTTGACAGGTTGATACGTACCACGATCACGTTGTATTCGAAAATATCCTTTCGTTGAGTGTTTGGATCAAATAGAATTGAGTAATCGTCTGTGTATTGTTATTTTTGGTCGACTTTTCAAGTGTATAATCGTGTTCAGTGAAATCAGTTGAACGACTGGCCTCGTTTTGTCTCACGATACCAACTAGAGTTTAGAAGAAATACCGGAAAGCAAGTATCGCTAGCCCACGTGCTCTGCACAGAGCTTCTGTATTCTAGAGCCGATGATAGCAATAATTTGGTTTGGTTGAAGGACACAGTACTCAAGATGAGTGGAAGCGGTTTTAAAGAATCGTAAGTCGTCTGATTTCAGTACTCTCGCGAAAATATTCTTCCTTCATTTTGAGGTTAGGAATTCAAACCTGAGCTAACTATATTGCTTTTGTTTTTAGCTACGAGCTCGAATCGAAGTATGGACCGTTCTTCACTGGGGGAAACATTGAGGTTTGTATTACAAAGATGTTCACTCAGTTTGAGCAGATCAAAGTATGCAGCGTCTACATTACAGCAATTTCACATAAGGCGGACTAGAGGCATTACATTTCCTTCGTTCTGGCATATCAATGATTTCTCATTACAGGGGAAATGTCTAATCGACGATTTCGAAGTATTAACGAAATTTGTATGCGCCAGTTGGCTAGAAACACAATATTTTCTTAGTTGTAAGATCAAATGCCACAAGTTTTATATCGTAGAACCTCGGCTACCTGATACAACTAGATCTGAGCCCCAGCCAGATTATCGAAGGATATGGTATTATTGTGTGTAATAGAACGCAGCGAAAGCACCTCAAAAAATATTTTCAGACGCATTTACCTTGAAATCATTGGCGCAAGAAGGGGGCAGGGGTAAGCCACGCCCCCCCCCCCCCCCCCCCAGAAAATAGAACGACCCAACATAATTGTTTTTACTCAACATAATTTGTTACATAATTATTGAGTAATACGTAAATTTCAATTAAAAAAAAAAACATCATTGTGAACAAAAAAATTTGTTATTGTCACCCCCCCCCCTGCCCCCCCCCCCCCCCCCAGAAAAAAAGGCTGGCTATGCCAGTGCTTGAAATAAAATTGAATGCAAGCTTTTGAAAACTGGAGGTCCAGAATTCCCAAATTCCAAGTATTTGGGACAAACAAATTTCTGTTCAGGCAACAGAATGACCAAAAAAATCACGTCAAGGTGTGGATAACAAAAAGTTTGGTGTGGATAGCAAAAATCTAAAAAAAAAATTTTAATCATAGGAAATTTCGGTAATTTTCTAGAAGTTTTTGAAGATTTACTCACAAAAATACAAACCATTGCACTAAAATGTAACATTAGAAGTATAAAAATTTCGCTCGTGCATGCGTTCGTATTTTTCAATACACGCTCAAATATATTAGAGATTGAATAATGTACAATAAACCAATATAACTTGGTTGCTAATTCAGTATAAATGAAAATCAGTCAGCAAGACGAAGATCGATATGGAAAATAATAATTTCTATGTTAAGGTGAAATGAAAGTCACGTGACCTCGATATGATTTACACTTGGAATTTTCAAACGCTATTTTCTCAGCCAAAACACATTCGATTGATGTGAAATTGATATCAGTGACGTAGAAAAACTCAATGAAGGGCATGATGCTCGTGGATTTTCGAAAATCGAGACGTAATTACAGTTTTTTAACAATATTGTTCTGTAATCCAAGGAAGTGCTGCCTCTGTCCACGAGGGGCAGCACCTCCTTAAGTTACAGAACAATATTGTTACACAAAATTCTAATTATGTCTTTCGATTTTCGAACATCCACGAGCGTCATGCCCTTCATTGAGTTTTTCTACGTCACTGACATGAATTTCACGTCAATCGAATGTGTTTTGGCTGAGAAAATAGCGTTCGAAAATTCCAAGTGTAAATCATATCGAGATCACGTGACTTTCATTTCACCTTAATAGTGGTTTGTTTAATCTGGAAAAATTGAAAACATTTTTTGGGAAAACTTGGGTTCCCAGAGTATTTGGAACCATGTGATCCTGCGATATTATACCGAGCCAGGTATGCCTCTCCAGGGGAATTATTAGAGGTACATGTGTCAGGTTTTGAGGTCGAGCGAATATCACAAGTCATATGAAAGGAATTTAGTTGATTTTACGCGATTTCTTAAATAATCTGGGTTCCCTATTCTTGAGCACCCTCTTGAGAATCCTTGAAAAATATTCGCCACGATGAATCCCTGCTGAAAATGGGATCGAAAGTTTCTTAATCATTTTTTTGAAGAACGATTTATTTTCAATTTCTATGAAATTGGGATCGAAATTTGGATATATTGTAATTGGTATGCAAAGATAGATAAAATTTTAGTGTTTGAAACGAATTTTCTATAACTTTTTTAAATTTTAATTTTCACTTTGATTTGAATATGATTTCGGAGTAAAAAAAAATAAAAGAAATTTGTATGCCGATTTAAGAGATATCGAAAATCAAGAATGAAAATGAATTTTCAGGAATATGAATAAAAAGTTTTCAACCCAACTCTGATAAGGATTGACTCTGTAGAATATCTATGAAAAATTCTGATCGCCCCGTATATCGAATTGTTTCTACAGTTTCTCCAGCAAGGTGGGGACGAAAAATTCAAACGATTCAGAAAAAATGTACGTCATTCTTCGAGGAATTTAAGGAGACCCGTATTTTTTCATTTTGCTGTAAAAAATTTTTGTCCGCCTGTATAGTACGGCTATCCTCATTTTTTTTGACGAAAACCCACTTCTACGAATCTCGAAAAATTCGTTTTTCGTTCAAACGGCCGGAATCTTCCAAACAATGGACGGTTTTGATTCATCTTTTTTTTTTAGATGTGCGTGCTTCTGTCTTCTTTCAGGCGGCTTCAAGATGATGATAATCTATAGAAAAATGCCAAAGTGATTCGACATAAAGTAAAATGATGTGAAGAAATTCAACCATGATTCTCGGCAATTGCATATTTTTTGATTCCATCGCTGTTTTTTTTTTTTGTCGACTAGTGCCCAAAAAGCACTCACTTTTCGCTCAAGTTTCGTTAGGGGAAAAGCTCATTGAAAAAAGTTATGATTTTTCAAATATCACGAGCTTTTCATTGAAATTGTGAAGCATATGTATACAAAGAAATAGGTATAGACTATAGAGTATAAAATATTCATTCAAATCTAATACTATACACCATGAATATACCATACAAACACCAGAGTTTCGATATAATTCGATTGGGAACTCCCCATACATGAACGATCAACAATCCAATTTAGATCATTTTTCATTATGATTGTAGGTAGTCATAGAAAGATTAAATCTCCCACGATCGGCTGGGTCTCAAAAATTAAGTTTTTGGATGTAGAATACCTACCTGTGTTTTGTTTGCAAAGGATCAAAGGATGTATTCTAATCGGAGTTTGAGAAATTCACAACAAGAAAACGGTTAGAACAAAAAATTTGAAAAAAATCACAGATGCTCCTGTGCTATAGATCTACGTTGTACAAAATTATTTAAAAAATTAAAAAATGTCGGATTAAATCTTGGGCGATGATGGCTGGAATACCCCATATGCTTCACAGTTTCAATGAAAAGCTCGTGATATTTGAAAAATTATAACTTTTTTCAATGAGCTTTGCCCCTAACGGAACTCGCGCGAAGAGTTAGTGCTTTTTGGGGAGTATTCGAGGAAAAATCAGCGATCGAATAAAAAAATATGCAATTGCCGAAAATCATGGTTGAATTTCTTCACATTATTTTACTTTATGTCTAATAACTTTGGCATTTTTCAATCGATTATCATCATCTTGGAGCCGCCTGAAAGAAGACAGAAATACGCACATTGAAAAAAAAAAGATGACTCAAATCCGTCCATTATTTGGAAGATTACGGCCGTTTGAACGAAAAACGAAATTTTCAAGATTCGTAGAAGTGGGTTTTCGTCAAAAAATCAGAATAGCCGTACAGGCGGACAAAATTTTTTTACAGCCTTTTTTTATTCCCTTGAAGAATGACATACATTTTTTCTGAATCGTTGATAATGTTTCGTCCCCACCTTGCTGGGTGATTTGAAATGGAACATGTCCGCATGATTCTGAGATAGCAACTATACTTTGTGCCAAGTGCACTTGTGTGGTCGTAGAGTAATCCGTCAAATTCGTACCAGATTAAAAATGTATTTCCTTGCAGTGGAGTTTGGATGGTCAGCATTTCTTTTGTCAAAATGGTGGCTCTGTACATGTTCTATCTCTCGCTATTGGACAAGTCGAAGGTATCTTAGGAGAGACTTTGGCTGAACAGGACGAAGATACAATCAATAGTTTTGGGCTCGATCCTAGCAGTGATGACCTCATCACTCAACATAAAAGCGGACTTTTCAAGTTATGGAATTGGAAAGGTAAAGGTCTAAACTTGACCATTCTGGCCAGTTTGTAGAATGGTACATACGTACAGCACAACATTCACTAATGGAAATTCTCTGTTCGTTTGCTCGAGTATAGAAGTCAAGCTCAAAAAGATGTGGAAGTCAATTCACAATGGACCCGTTGCAAGAGTTGCTTTTTCCGCCAGCGGCAATGTAATGGCTAGCGGCGGTAGCGACAGTAGCGTTCGATTATGGGACCTGACGCACCAAGCTTGCACCCATAACTTAAAAGGCATTCAAGGAGTGACCAGGCAAGTTTCTACTGTAGTGAATGAGATCTCAAAGTAATTGTAACAGTAACGCTTTGTTCTTGTGTACAAAATTCAAGTCCATGGGAAATTGGTGACTTACGAATGGAAAATAATTCAGGGCGTTTTCACTGCCGGTCATTATATTTTTGGTACACAAAGTTTCAATAACATCGAAAGTGATTGAAGTCCGAGAACACGCCATATACTTATAACACAAATTTGTGCAGTAATTTGTTGTGCGAAGATACCTTCCAGCCATTGTCGACGGAAATCGGGGATTGTATCAGAAATTTTTGGCTCCGGCCTCGTTGTTTTGGCACATATTCACATTGTTGTATTTTAATTATTACCATTGATGTCGTCTAAGCTGCATAATTCTTTAGTGTTTTAGCTTTTCATCCGGACTCAGAAAAAGAGCTTATTTTCGCTGCTGGAGACGATACAAAGATACACGGGTGGAATACGAAAACTGGTCAACAAAAGATAGTCCTTTCCGGACATTTTAGCCGGATTACATCTCTGTCATTTCACGATGATGGAATTCATTTAGTCAGGTATTGCATGATGTTTACTTTATCCACTATTGCACTATTTTCGTATTTTTCTTTATTGCCATCATTTATTTTTAACTGCTCACGATATATTTGTCTAGAGAACGAGCAATTGTACTTTCATGATTAACGATTATGCATGCCGCGTAATTTAGATAATTACACATTCCATTGCGCATATTTACCAAGTCTAAAATAATTGGTACTTGAGATATTTTTCTAGCTTACCACATTATTGACAGAATGAATTGCGTCTGATATTTCCCAACTATACGGTATGTCAATTATTGTAGTGGCTTAAAAATTTGAAAACCTCGATGCGATACAGTAAATCCTCGATTATCCAGGGAGGACGGGACTACGACGGGACAGAAACTACGGATAATCCGAATTCTTTACAATTAGTCAGATACCAATTGATTATTCCCGTCTATATCGCAGAACTATTGAAAATCAAGATAACACTCTCGCCTCAGAGCTCTCATTACGGTGAAGAGACTCAAACGGGTCACACTCAGTGCCGCTGGAGAAAAAAAATTACAAAAAATTTGGATTTTTCAAAGATCAGTTTTTTGTTTGTTTTTAAAATTTCAGTTTTCTAAATCTTCCAGGGAATCAACTCACTCTAAAAATGTAATCCGTAACTTAATAATCAAAATGCAATGGAAGAATGTTTTATAAGTTTAGACTTCATTACACGTATGTCCCAACTTCCAATCTTGTGGACTACATCGTACCCATTTTTACAGTTCTGGAAGGGACAAGGTATTGATCCTGTGGAATATCTCACAAGGATCTATGGTCCGAACTGTTCCTGTTTACGAAGGTATAGAAGGTACCTTCTTACTACCTCCTAATGGTGCGGGTTTTATAACTTCTTATCAATCTCACGGAATTTATGTCGCTGCTGCAGGAGAAAAAGGTATCTATACTTCATTCCACATTTACATCATTTTGCTAGCCATCATACAAGCGATTGTACCATACCTGTGTACTTTCCTATTCATCCTGCAACATACTAGTTGCACTAGACATCAATGTTAATGCAGTGCAAGACTCTACGGAGCCGCTTGATAAGCTAGTTAACTGACTAGTAAGGGTAACTAAGCATATGGATCATCGTGTTGGATGCAATTACACGATCACATCATGATTGAAAAGTTGAACTTTGTACGTCAAACATATTCAATACTAGATGCCTATTCATTTCAATGTAGCCCTTTGTTGGGAGTTTCAACAGTTAATATATCCTAGGATGAAAATTCTTCTCAGAAGTTTACGAAGCAATTCGACAAGATAAAATTCCTCTGGAGTTCCTTTTGTGAGTCTGTAATTCACTGCTTATTCTGATCGGGGTAAAATACTGACCCAGCTACTTCCACCTGATAATAGTTGGAGAAAATTTGATTGTATAGAATGAATGTAACTGCGAACAGTTCGGTATTTTCTGTGACTAATTACATGCTGTATACAGTACAGTATACAGGCTACAGTTTGCACGAGGCCGAACATAATTCTTTTTTTAATAATGCGATTCCCGAAAAAATCTTTGCATCTTCTTATTTTTTAATAGTCATATCCTCTTGAGGCAAGTACCAAAATCTATGAAACTATGATGTGTGTGCACAAATTTTCAAATATCACAACTTTCAATGTTGTAGCTATATTTTTGTATACTCTTGCGGCCACTTTTTGTATCATTTAGTACAATAGAGAATTGAGGTGGCCAGTGCAAAGTGGGTATATAGGTGCATTTTTACTCAATTGAAAATGTTACTACTGTTTGAAAAATTTTCCTCAAGGACGGGAGTAATTTTACATGATGGAATGTCTAGAAGTAGGTATACGTTCATAACGTACCCCATGAGCAGAGGAAGTGTGAACGAATTATATTACATAATCCGAAATTCGTAGGAGCGGTCAAAGTATGGGAAATGAAGTCTGGAAATAATGTCTATGAACAAGAAAATTCTCTGGTATCAGCTGCAAAAGAAGACGGAGGACTCGCCGTCACTCAACTCTTGTACAATATCGTTACCAGCAGCTTAGCTGTAGTATCTATAGAGCACAACATCATTCTCCACGATTTGAATAACTTCAATTGCAAAAAGCAGGTGCGTCTTGTACTCACAAGAATGTAGTTAGTTAGTTATATAGTTTTATTAAATCATTTCAGTTGGTGGGATACAGCGATGAGATTTTGGATATTGTATACTTTGGTGCAGAGGACACACATTTGGCGGTAGCTACAAACAGTCCTGACATTAAACTCTATGAATTGAAGACAATGAACTGCCAATTGTTGTCTGGTCACACGGATTTAGTTCTTTCCCTGGCTACCACGCCAGCCGATTTCAGCTTATTACTCTCTTCGGCGAAGGTATTGATACAAAATCATCGTGAATGAACAAATATTAGAACAAAACTCATTCTGTGTAGGATAACAGCGTAAGATTATGGCAAATGGATCAGCAAACTTTGAACACCACGTGTGTGGCACACGCCGTCCGACACACCGCTTCTGTTGGATCAGTTGCATTTTCACATACATCGGCGAAATTCTTCACTTCTGTCAGTCAAGATTCATGTCTCAAAGTCTGGGACTTGCCTGAAAAGTTGTCTTCCACTGGTGAGTCACTCTTCAATGACAGCTGCGACAACTAAATTTTCAGAGAAACGATAAGAGGAGTTATTATTGTTATTGCAGGAAAAGAGAACTCACTGAGTGTACGATGCACAGAGTTGGCACACCAGAAAGACATTAATACCGTTGCAATTTCGCCCAATGACAAACTCATTGCTACTGGATCTCAGGATAAGACGGCTAAGGTATTATACAAATCGAATAAACTTTGAGCTTCATTTTACTGATTATTTTCGTCAACAGTTATGGACTGCAGAAGGTTTGCAACTCGTGGGAGTCTTGCGTGGCCATCGGAGGGGAGTCTGGTGTGTGAGATTCTCACCGATAGATCAAGTGCTCTTGACAACCTCGGCCGACTGTACAATTAAATTGTGGTCCCTGACTGATCTGGCTTGTCTGAAGGTACAGTCTCCCAGTCACCTATGCTTATCTATTCGTCACCTAGTAGACATGTATTCATTAGTGAATTTTTTAGACACTGGAAGGGCACGAGTCATCGGTTTTGAAAGGCGAATTTTTATCTCGAGGAATGCAATTGATTACAGCAGGAGCTGACGGGCTCCTCAAACTTTGGAGTGTGAAAACTTCCGAATGTGTCGCTACTTTGGAACACCATGAAAACCGAGTGTGGGCTCTTGCGGGTAAGTAATCTTTGACCAGGTGCTATATCCATGGTTTTTTTTTTCAAGTTTCTAAGTTTTTTCTTTCCATTACAGTATGCAAGACAGAGTCCCATATTTTTAGCGGGGGAAGTGATTCGGTAATAGCTAAATGGCGAGATGTTACCGAAGAAAAAAAAGCTACAGCTGCGGCTGAGGCTGAACGTTTGGCGCTAGAAGAACAGAAGCTTGCCAATTTGCTCAAAGCTGATCAATTATTAGCTGCTTTGAAATTGGCACTTAAACTTGAACGACCTCTCCAGGTTCTGAAGATCGTTGAGAGTGAGTAATCATTGCTATGTCGGATTAGTAGATGCTGCTACTCGAGTTTTATAAGTTTCGTGTATTTTCAGATGTTATAAGGAAAGGGGAAGGTGGTCTGCGGGAAACGATTCACGAATTGAAGAAATCGCAGAAGGAGGCATTGCTTAGATGCGCTGTAACATGGAATACCAACAGTCGCAATGCTCAATCAGCTCAGGTAATGCACACGACATTCTTTAGGACAGCCATCGAGTAACCTTGCCCTTATGAGATTGCAAAGAATTCATTAAATCGTAAAAAATGATGTCGCTATAAACTACACTGACTAATCACTTGACGGTATTGCTTTGTTCGCATTTCTAATCTCGGAACAAAAATTAGAGCAAGCTGTTAAATTTTACACTTTTATTTTACCCGATGTCTTGTACGTTGCAGTTGGTGATAAACGTGCTATTGGACGAGATTAGTAGTGGGGAGTTGAAAGTCACAGGCTTAGCATCTTCTCTGGAATCTATGATCCCTTACACGGAAAGGCACTTCAAGAGGCTTACTCAGCTTATGCAGGATCTTCATTTTCTTTCATACACTGTTACTTGTATGCAGCCCCATAACAAAACGAGTCCAAGTTGAACTGTACGTTTTTAACTTGCCTTGAAGTTGGAATAAATTCGTAAAGAAACTTATAAACGAAGCGCTAGGCCTTTTTTATCACCACTACTGAGTCTGTATGTTATTAAGATTGGAGATTTGGTCCCTAGAAATCTACAACCGAGATATGCAACACTGAGTTAAGTTCGTAATGCTTCTTAGTCATTACGCTAATAATTTTGTCATCTTGTTTCGTGAAAACACGTCACCATTGTTATCTTATCTTGAAGTCCTAATTTTTGCGAAATTTCGTCTTCATTTCAATTTCATAATTCGAATACGTCACTCTCATCTTCTCTATTTCCATTTAAATCAACAAACGCGTGTGGGCGCAAAAAATACGTCATTTCTCGAATTTCTGTAGTTTAAACAACTAATTAAAAGACATCTGCGTTTGCATTTGCGTCATTTATTTTCGATCATACTGCCAGGTAATTAAAGTATATCAATTTAATTGATGATTATTGATACATCTGGTCTATTATCTAGCTTATGTTACAAACGGTTTTGACGACATTGATCGACGTCTTATACGTTGTACAATAATTTATGTTTTCCAAAAGTAGCAGCATGAATATTTTCGAGCCAGACACAGCTAGGTAGACTCTATACATTTTGAAAAAGTCAGTAATTCTTTATGCTTTTTTAATCCGTATCTTCCTTGACTGCACTCTAAATGCGTGGTTATCCTACAATGCAGTACAAAGAAGATTTTATGGCTGCAGAAGATCGCACTGCTTCTGTTGGATTATATCCTGTTGCAGCATGAATGTTTGCTCCGATAATACCGGGACACTGAAACTATTAACAATGCAAATCTTTAGATTAAACCGAACTAGGCTCAACAAAGATAACAATTCCAAATTATACTCAAGAGTACAAATGATCTGTGAAAACGTCTGCAGCTGTAATCCTTGAGCATACTGAGTCGTTACCCAGCCCAGCGTTTCAGTATGATTGTGTACTCTGAGCAGCGAACTGTGCTGAGTGGGAGCTACGTTTGGTTGATCAGACCTCTTGCAAGCTTGCCTGCCTGAATACTAACCGCTTTGTGTGTAAAATCAGTCAGAAATAATCTGACTGCCAAGAAAGAAGCACAAAATGGCTCGTTCGGATGGGTGCATCATCCCTCTGGGTCTCTTTGTTTTGTTCGCCATAATTTGTTCAGTGGCTGCTCTTGACACGTAAGTCTACTTCATATTTTTCTTGCTATAAGTAATATTGGCGCTGTTGATTGTAGTAACCAAAAACAGGCTCCAACAATATCGAATTATGATGGTCTGTGTTTTTATAAACTGTAGATACTCAATAGCGTATAAAACGTCAGATGATGCACCAAAGCCTGGTCACAGTTCACTCCGCGTTATACGGACTAGGGAACATCCATGTCTTCGATACCCCAATAGGAGTGCCGGAAACTACTGTCTCGGTTACATCAACCGTTTTCAATATCATGCGAAATTTTGGCAATGAGAACAATCGAATGAATGTTGTTTGCGAATCGTACTCACTTTCTCCGTGATATAAATCTCTTTCCAGCGGTGAAGGTTCTTTCAGATTGTTACATAGAATTATGAACTATTATAGACGTATTCATATACTCCAACGAATCATAGAAATGTATACATTTTGTAGAAAAAAGTAAGATTGGAAGGTCAGTAACCATGACCTAGCGAGTGCAAGATCATTTGGTCCGGTGATATAAAACAGAAACTTTCAGAGTTATCAGAGCATAACATCTAGCCTTCGGTTTAGCCCTACAAAAAATTCTGTACTTTAGATATACTGATACTCGCTATGAAAGTATCAATGAATTCACTGCCACATAACGTACACTGGGAAAGTCTCTTTCTTATGCAAAATCATAAGAAAACGTATTATCGTGGACTTATGAATTATTCGAAACAAGAACAATTATCCATTGAAACTTATGACTGTAAGATTTGGAATTTTCGAACAGTACCGGTATTCGAAGTGAAACGAGAAATTTTTTGCCCAGAAATATTTACTAATCGTGTATAATGAGGTATCATTCACCTGTGCAAACAATGTATGAAATTAGCGGTAGCGTCAGCAAACTTTAAACACCTGCCATGCGTCATGTAGGGCCCTCCGTAACGTCGGTGGCATACGTTCTGGGGATCGAAGGTCCGAAAAAACATGAGGACTTGCAATAAAAGGTGAACGGGCATCCGAGCTTTCGTTATGCATTCACCTTTCATTGTTTGTTCGGTTATCCTCGTGGAGATATGTGTTACACTCCTAATAAGGAATCTGCTTTCTTAAATTCATATTTGTGTTTCATCGAAGCCATTGAAAATGATGATAATCGATTTATATTACATTGAATGAAGACTAATATTTGTTCTGTTCATACAGCCTGAAGATGGTATCGGTATTATACAGATATTCATTTTGCGAAGAATAGTGAGGTAAAGTCGAAACAATAGTGTGTCAACTAAAGGTATCAATAATTCTTATGAATAAACTAATATTTGATAACTGCCATAAATTTTCGGAGGCAAGATAAAGCCGAGAATATTTACCACTTAATGTTGGTACTGTTGAGCGTTGAACAAACAATCCGTAGCACGTGGTTTTCAATACTTTTAACCGGAGGAATTTGACACGCGTGAAGTTTGTTATACTTTATAACTTGAAAATATGTGTGACATTACCTCACAGTATCAACATGAATAAATTGTAAATCTGCTATTAAATAAACATACATGTATATGTACTAAAAGTCGTTTGTTGAATATACTGCCCGACTAGGATAAAAGTATCATTTTAACACTGTTATCTTCTGATACACATGCTAAATTAAACAGGTTTATAAATGCACG
The DNA here is from genome assembly GCA_018420115.1 of Euura saliciscinereae. Taxonomy (NCBI): domain Eukaryota; kingdom Metazoa; phylum Arthropoda; class Insecta; order Hymenoptera; family Tenthredinidae; genus Euura; species Euura saliciscinereae. The sequence continues at coordinate 22,853 of JAFFZH010014969.1, read as the reverse complement.
TGCTGCTATGACGTAGGCTGTTATTGTATTTGAAAATAATAAGTTATTTGACTATAAGTTGTTTGAGGGTGCGTCGTTAAATTACAAAGGTAATTCACCGGCATCTTTCATGCCGTTTACAGGAGAAATATTTTCCCTACAATCGTTTGTGGCGATATAAATCTTGAACTAACGATCTCACAGCATGGGTATAAATTCAGATTTATTCATGAGTTATATGCTAAGATTGTCAGCTACTTATAGTTGCTTTGATTGTCGATAAGAATAAGAGAACAAGGGTTCATCCTAATGCACATCCTTTCACTCTGTTTCTTACTTTATATATCCGTGCGTCTTATTCACAATCAGTCATGTGCGGTAGTTTATGTAAATTATATAATATGACATCTGCAACGATACAATACAACAATGGACCATTATTTCTAGGAAGAAACTAGAGGAATATTAATTCGACTCGTCAAGCGTACAGCATCTTCATATTTGTCGTAGCTTTACTCGTTCAGTTTGAAAAATTGTGTTCCAAAGCAAAATGTGTGTGTACGTATTTCATCATGTATCTAAAATGAATATTAAAATGCAAAAAGATTTTCTTTTCTTTGTCACAGGATGGGCAGTTGTTCGGCGCTAAACAGTGCAAGCAGTTTGACGCAAACCGAGCTTCTTCAGGAACTAACGAACGAGTGTCGCTATGACAAAATGGTTCGCCCGCCGGGTGAAAACAATGCCAGTGAGCCCATTGTAGTTGCTTCAAGAGCGTACATATACGCCATACAATCGAACATGGCAAAAACATTGGTAATGCACTTCCTTCTGTATAACATCCTACATGCACATGCGGTTCCGTAGTTGTATAGACATGGAAGTGCTTTCGCTTCCCGAAATGTGACAAAAACCATAGGCAAAGGGCTTTCAAAGTAGAGGGGGGAATTGATAAACTTGCCTCTACGAGACACTTAAAGTTGAAACGCTTTTAGCACTTTCTCTATCATCAACACTAACAGTGCTAAAAGCTGGTTTGAAAAACAACCTTAGGTTCGGCGTGACGTCACATGTAACACGTAACCACCCGCCTCTTCCCCCCCCCTCCCTCCGAGCCAATGACCCTAATCAGCATTACGATTTCAGCAATTCGATATACAAATGATGCTCCAATTTCAATATCTCGACAAACGTCTACGGTTTGCTGAAATTGCCCCCAATATCACTCAGATAATTGGTGGAAAATCGGCTCACGATATCATATGGACCCCTTCAGTCTACGTCGCCAACGAGCGTAGTTCGGTCATAATGGGAAACAGCGTGAAGGACCTACTCATTTCTATTGATTCAACCGGTACCGTTATCCTCAACACTAGGTAAGTTAGAAATGCCACACCTGATTTTCGTCATTGATATAAAATAGAACAGTTCACCCATCACGGTGATATTTTATGCCGCCAGGGGCCATTCAACAAATACGTTCGCTTTTATGGATAATTTTAGACCCCCCCCCCCCCCCCCCCCCCCCGTGTAACAATGGTTCGTTTCAGTA
>JAFFZH010014969.1:10030-21222 GCA_018420115.1 Euura saliciscinereae | reverse complement strand
CCCCCCCCCCCCCCCAGCCCTTTTTTTGTCTATTCATCCATCTAATTCAAACTATTTCCAAGATTGTCCATAATGAAACATGTTTGAGGTATCAAAAATACAAAATCTGAATATCATTGCGTATTTTATACAGAAAGATCCCGAACATAGTGCGGGTTCGCTGTTTTTTTCATTCGCTGAGTAAATGGAAGGTTTTATCGCTCAACATTTTTTCCGAGGGGTTAATCACTAGGCAAAACTGGCGTACACCGATTACAATTACAAAGATTACAAGAGATTACAAGGATTACAAAATATTACAAAAGATTACAAAGATTACAAGGATTACAGAAAGATTACAAAAGATTACAAAGATTACAGCAAGATTACAGAGACTACAAAGATTACAAAGATTACAAAGATTACAAGGATTACAAGGATTACAGAAAGATTTCAAAGATTACAGGAGGATTACAAAAGATTACAAGGATTACAGCAAGATTACAGTGACTACAAAGATTACAAAGATTACAAGGATTACAAAAGGATTTCAAAGATTACAGAAAGATTACCAAAGATTACAAGAGATTACAAGGATTACAGCAGGATTACAAAAGATTACAAAAGATTACAAAGATTACAAAAGATCACAAAGATTACAAAAGATTACAAGTGATTACAAAACCCTTGTACACCAGATTACAACAGTGATTAACCCCTCGATTTTTTCATAATTTACGGAATTCTTGTGCCAAAACACGAACTCTTTATGCAAAAACCGAACGTCACATTTCGCCCACACCCTCCCCCGCCCCCCCCCCCCCGCCCCCAAAGCGAACGTATTTGTTGAATGGCCCCTCAACAAATATTGCGTATCAATTCTGTATCACATTAACGTAACCTGAGATAATGAATTGAATCATCAGGTTTGATCTTTCCTAAAAAATCAAATATATTCGGTTTTCAGATTGGCAGCCACACTCAACTGCGGATTGCGGCTGGAAAAATTTCCATTTGATGTCCAGGAGTGTCCACTTATGTTTGAGAGTTGTACGTGATAGTTATTTCGATTACTTTATCATTCCATTTTCATTTTGACCTTCTCCAAAATTTCTGGAAAAGATTCAACTCTCTCACGTGTGTGTATATTTCTTATTTAGGGACTCACAATATCCATGAAATGACACTGAAGTGGGATGAGGATCCTATTTTGTTAGCTTCCGAGCTTCACCTGACTGAGTATAGCCTCATTGGAAATTGGGCAAACGAATCGCAGGTTTCCTACACAGTTTCGCAACAGCATTACGGTCATTTTGGTTCGTATATTCTATACTCTAAAATGTCTAGTTATCACACTCTCTTGAATTCATACATTCAATTGATCAACTAATTTATTTTTCAGCCGGAAATTTCAGTGCTATAAGCATTACCTTTAAGCTTGCCCGAGAAATGGGCTTCTTCATCATGGATTATTACGTCCCATCGATATTGATTGTCGTGATTTCGTGGGTATCTTTCTGGCTACACATGGACGCCAGTCCGCCGAGAATTGTGTTAGGTATCGTATCGCTCAGATATTCCCACGAATCTACATTTTTATTCATGCTCTCCAGCAATCGTTGCAGTTCTGAGAACCTGGAAATATCCATTCAATCTTACAATTTTACTATCTAATCTTACTAGTATCCTGAAAATTTATCAAATCAGAGATCTAATCCTCGATCTTTCTCTTTATCTTTCTTTCGCTCTATTTGTGACCGAAAATCATTGGGAAATCCATCTTGACAACATGTGAATCCTTCATACTTCGATTCTGTTGGAAAGAACGTTATTAACAATCACGGTCAGAGATTTCTTTATAATTTAAAGCTGATTTCGCGCGAGCGAAGCAGATTCAGCAAATCTCTGGAGAAATCTATAAATTTTTGTCACGGGAATATAATAATTAAGTAAGGAATTGTATTCCAGGAACCAACACAATTTTAGCATTCATGACACTCGCATCAAAAGTGGAAAATTCACTGCCAAAGGTTTCCTACATAAAAGCCAGTGAAATTTGGTTCTTGGGTTGCACGATTTTTCTGTTCGCTGCTATGGTAGAGTTTGCGTTTGTCAACACTATCTACCGGAGAAAGTAATTATACAACAATTCAATTGATATTTTGAACGAAAATGCGGCTTCCAATGAATCGATATTCTCTTATCAAACTCAATTAACATTTTGTTATCCACAGGAAAAATGTTCCTCTTAAAAAAGTGAACAGCAAGTATATTCTGAAGTCAACGTTGACACCGAGACTCGCTCGAAAGCAGTTCCAGAAAAATACGACTGGATTGGAACGATCACGATCCTGGTCATCGCTCGACAATGAGAATGCAACGGAATCAGTTTACACGAGCCAAAATTACTTGACCGTACACGTTAGTGAATTTCACATTGACAAAAAAATCTATTAGAAATAATGTGATTGCAAACAAAGAGTAACTGGGAACGCAAGAGATCAACTATTGTTATTTTTATAATTATTCTGAATTATGATGGTACCTAATCGGGAGGATTTGATTCTTACAGAGCTTTCCAAGCAGTATGAACATTCCTTCAGTGACAATTGAAGATGACAAAGAACGGGATTCTGTTGGAAGTATCATTACATTGGACACAGTTTCTGCACCGCCAACAAAGCCACCGAAACCGCCAACTCGGCGAGCCACTCTCGCAAACCTTCATAATTTCACAACTATGACACCTCAAGAGATCGCTCAGTGGATAGATAAGCGTAGTAGAATAGTATTTCCCGTTTCGTTTCTAATTTTCAATGTTCTTTATTGGTCATTCATCTGGATATGAAAACCAACGTGAATCATTTCTATATATCGGTGTGAGAAATCGTGGACAATATTCAATGGTTCAACTTTTAATACTTGAGACTTGGACTGCAGTCATTTCTCCCTTTAGCAGCATTAATCAAACGGTACACTTACTCGAATCACAGCTGTGACAATGTTTTTAAATTCAAATCAAGGGACATGCGAGTCTGTCATTTGTCCTAACCGTTGAAAATTATCGCTTTTTATCCAACCTGGATGGTACTAGGCACAGGTTCTACCTACGCTGGAGTGTGATATTAAACGAACCTTCGGATTTTCAAATGATATAAAGTTTATGTGCCTCTAGTTATCATTGATCATACGGGATAAGAATTTACTACGGTTACTGAATACATACAAAAACAGACTCATCATTGGGATGCGCGGTATTTGGGTTTTGATACCGATTTTCGGTATAGGTTTTTCAATCGGTAGTGTTGGTCTACCGAAATATCGAAATTTCGGTAAATACCAAAAAAATATCGTCGAAAAACTGGACAATCACCGATGAAAAAGGCTACACTTACCGATAAAATCTGAAATAAATTTTCAGGATTTACCGAATCTACGATATTTCGATATCGCTGAAATACCACGCACCCCTATTCATTATCCGCACTCCTTGCTTGATTATTGACATAGGTGCCATTCCTTTTACTTGTCTACTAATCGGGCAAACAAAAGCCACATTCGAAACGCTTAGAAGAAGTGGAGAGATAATCCGTATCGTAATTCAGAGCTTTATCGATGTCAGATTTATGCGTCAAAGCAAATTTACGGTGGCCATACCTATATTTTTAAAACAGTAACTCGAAGTTATACTATATTGCAATTACTAAATTGTCAAAAGTATTTTTATATTAGTGAGTATTTTTATCTCGTATCGTACTTAGTTACGTAGAGGATGCGCGAGGACTTAGATATATCATAAATTAGCCATTTTTAAATATTTAAAGCGTTTTTGGAATCTACGGTGTGGAGAAAATATTTCTCAATTTCATATAATTACATCATTGTTATTAGTACCTTATTATTCATCACGTCATACTTAGGCTTACAAGGAATAATTTATATCTCAAACCTACGAGAAACTTATACAGGCGTTACACCTATATTATAATAAAAAAATTAACTCTTCAAGCAACACCTCATTATGATTTGTCTTATAGTTTAAAACACGCAACTTCAATGCTTATTGCTTATGCATAGTATGTTTATCATTGGAGATGCAAATGAAATTCTTTCTACCTAGTCACATCGACAATGCGACCTGTAGCAGAAAAAAAATTAGATCCGAGCAGATGAAGTTATGTCTCGTCTTGGTATGTCTCGCCATATGCGTTTAGAGCTGACCGGATAGGAACAATTCTTAAAACTGATAAGATTTGGTCCTATACCTTTGGGGCTTCTGTAGCAGTTCGTGGAACTTCAAATTTTTAGGTATGTTCCTATATTTTCACGTCGCTCTTCGAATTGATATGATCAATCTTTTTTTCTGGGAAGAAATTGAAGACATTGCCCACTTCTCACATCCCCCATAAGGAAACTAACAACTTGATTTGACTTCCAAATCGGTCTTATTTGCCAGAATCTGATAAGATCACGTGCGTGTGTAACCCCTCCTCCATGAATATTCTGAAATATAAACGGGTAGGACTATCGTCGTTATTACGACTAGCAGAGAATTCAGCAATAAAGGTACAGTGCAAATACATATTCATGAACTCTTAAATTCGCGGGCATGCATTCGGAACTAATGCCGATCATTTCAGAAGTTCATCTAAAATTTCAGAACTGATGAAACTGTCTTTCTGGTCGAAAGAAAACAAAATGATTCTTTAATTAAATCAAAAGTCAATTTTAGAGGTTTTCGTGGTAGTTTAGATTAGAAATTCAGAAACATGAATGCAATTTAGCAAACAAGATTCCAAAAAGTAGCGCGCAGTGATCAGTTTTTTTAATATAAATGTTCGAGGATCCGTTATCAGGATATAATACCATTTGACTGCGTGGAACCATTCAATTGTCTTTTAAGTTTTTCCCAGTAACACAACATTCTCCTTGAGTTATACTAGGCCGTGAATTGACTGAAAGACGCCTAAAAGTCAAGAAAAATTTGCTGACTTTTAGGCGTCTTTCAGTCAATTCACAGCCTAGTATAAGTCAAGGAGAATGTCGTGTTACCTGGGTTACGAACAACTCTATACACACGTGCCATTTTCGCAGCGGATTGTGCTCTCGCCCATTTTTCTAGCGATAACAACTGCAGCGAATCGTTAAAATTCAGCTGAAAGTCGATAATGCATTTCTTGGAGTCGACACCGTTTCTACAGAATCGTTTCTACAAAGCACCGTTTCTACAGAATGCGGACCTGCAGCTCGATTCTACAGATTTCGGGTCTGGAAGTTCGTTTCTAAAGAATTGATTCGCATCCTTTTAATTATCATTATTACTTCATTTGAATAGTTGAAAAATAACAGAGTCCAGGCGCAATCAACGCTGAGATGTATGTTTTTTTTTTTCACAAATGCCAATTTTTTTTCGAACTAACGTATATCCTTATCAATTTATCCATCATTACATCAACCAGAATCTACAAAATTCTGTCACAACGCAACACGCTAGAACGCATATGCAGGGCGGCCAAGTTCTGTAGAAATTAACTTCCATAATCGAATTCTGTAGAAACGAGCAATATTCTGTAAATTGGGGGCCAAAATGCTTATGTAGAAACGAACTTTCCTGACGATATCACCTGTAGAAACGATCCTGCCCCGAAGAAATAATTTGCATCATATTTTAGAGTTTCAAAAATAATGTTTTTCAATTCCATTTTTTTAAATCCTCAGATGCGTGTACACAAATGAAAAACGAACCGTAACGTAAACTAGATCTCGTAACGTGAAATACCATGATTTTGATCTCATTGAAGCAAATCACTGCAGTGTATTTTATAAAGAGGTCAAGTTCAATTTCGATCGTTTTCACAGCAAAATGGTTGGAGATGTCATACGTGTATGGTATAAACTGGTATAGGCCATCCACCTATATTCCAAACAGCTAGAGTAGGTATACCTGTATGAATGTACACCCAATATGTACATAGTCCGGATTGCAGTAACAAAACAATTTCTGGGTGTTCTTCTATTGGTGCAATTCAAGATGGAAAGTAAACACTGTACTTGATAAATATGAGTACAGTATCATCATCATCAGGGCCTTGCGACGTCAACGCACACCGTTAACGCTACGCAAAAGGTGAACGTTTCGTTTGCCGCGCTATCGGTATAGCAGTCAGAATTTACGCTGCTTATTAGAAAATAATGATAGTAATTACGCAATACACGAAAAAAAGCAAAATCATGGTGCCCTGCACCGTGGGTGAGCACACCACGAGATACTGGCGTAACCGCATGTAGCGAGGGGCTATTCACTTCGATTTTGGGTGTACAGGTGACTTCCGACTTCCAAACACTTCCAAAGACTTCCGGAGACTTCCGAAGACTTCCGAAGACTTCCAAAGACTTCCAAAGACTTCCAAAGACTTCCAAACACTTCCAAAGACTTCCAGTTGTGTATTACGAGGAATTCTTCGAATTCTAACCGAAGACTTCCAAAGACTTCCAAAGACTTCCGAGACCGTGTACATAAGACTTCCCAAGTGAAATAGCCCCTCGGCATGTAGGGATTACTATAGGTACACAGATTGATCGATATGAGATCGTAGTCTCGATTCCCGGTTTGCGGAAGCCACAGAGCCTTGAACTCAGTGTGTCTGTAGTGGATGCTATGAGAAAATAATCTTTAATACTTTAAATGCAAAACTGCACGTGACCGTAAGTATAAAGGTAAGACTCTCGGTCAAAATACGGTTCTTTTGTGACTATAAATAACAATTTGCATATTATTTATGAATATTATACGTAATGGCATCATGCATCATCGTGTATACGTATTGTTAATAATATATCATCCACGCTTGATGAATTGTTCAAACATGGTAATAATAATCTGTTTTTCATTAAACTCCGTATCACGTAATCATGCGATTCAGCCTACGATGTGGGCAGTAGTAACAGATTTTTCATGTCAGCCCGTGTGGCGCATGGCATGATCAGCCACCACGTTTTTCAGGCTGACCACAAAGGTAGCTAAGCGTTCGACTCCGCCCAAGGACACCGAAGCGGTATATCTTCCGGGACGTCAGTCGCGGTGGGACTCTGCAATATTCAAATTACGAATTTAATTATTCTATTAATACCCTGCAGAAGAATGAGCATCACGAGCTAAGTTTAACTGGGTGCTTTGATGATGCGCAATGTGTGACCGCAACTGGTGCATTCGTACGCTACCGAGCATCTTGCTGCAGTATTTGAGACTGGCATCCTTTATTGACCGCTGCGACCACCATAGGTTGTTATAAACTAACCCGAGCCAGCATCGATTATTTCGCGTGTGCGGTATACGGAGCTATACCATTAACCAGGTATGAGTCAGCCGCTGTTTGATAGAGCGATAACAGTTCGTCCGAGCTTATCGCTTTTTTGTCCCTTTTCGAGGTCACACAAAGACTACACGCCTCGTGTCAAGGTTCAATCTGGGATCGACGCTCGCTGATTATTGTCTGTTTCGTACTAATAATATACGTGGACCTTTCAATCGTTGTTCAATCGTCTAATGGACTCCTCCTTAGTGGAAAAAAACGTACACAATTGTCGACGATTTAGGCCTTTGTAGTTTTTTCAGAAAATTGTGAAAGTGGATATTCTTTTAACAGAATTGGTGGGTTTTCAGAGAGGTGTACCACATGTTTGCCTAAAAATTCGTAGTAGCAGAAATTCTTACCTCGGCAGCCTATTCGATTGTGTATTTCACGGTATTTGGATTAAGCTTTTCTGACCTGCTCGGATAATGCAAACTTTCTAATTGCACTTGTTTACAAGAATCTTGTGCTCCCTGTGCTGCCAAGATCGACATTGTTTTATAAACAACCGTGGTGGTACCTACGAGAATATAGGCAGTCCTGGGTGTTGATATATCTATGGACCTCTATCAAACAAAAAGGTTCGAAAATTTGCAAGGTTTTGAAATATTTTGAAAAATGTTGGTCGCGACTATGTAAACACTACGATTCCAATGAATCGTCAAAACAGGTCTACTCACAAGTTTGTGTTGATTTCAACATTTTTCATTATAATATTGAATTATTATTACCTTTTTTGTCCAATGACATAAATTTCTGTTATATTACGCACTGAAAAAAATGGTGAAATAATAGAAACGGAGAGTGGACGTATTGAGACACTATTTTGTTGTTGATTTTCTTTCATCAGTGTATTTATCGCCGATGTAGGAACGTATAGAAACACTACTTGCTATAACACTCTAACCGATACCGAAATGGATGACCTGGATATCAAAATTGCAATAGAAAATTGGTTCCTCGTCATAGGATCAGTATTTTCCTGATTTCGCATCCCTATATTATAGTCCAAACGTCGGTGTCACGCGGCGAGTTGAAGTGATGTCAGTCATGTGTAACAGTGTGTGTGCGATGATTACCAAGAAAACGTGTTGGAATTAGGTAAAATAATAAAAACAATTGCTAAATATGGATTTTAATACACACTTACTCTGGTCTTCAATAGCATTGTGAATTATACGGCAAGGTTTGCTTTCAAGAAATATTCAAATGAGAAGTTATTCAGGTTGTCTCAATCCTTGAAAAACCTGGAAGTCCTGGAAATCTCAGGGAATTTTTTTTCTCTTGGAATATCCTGGAATTCTCAAGGAATATTGAGTTCACTCAGGGAATTCTGCGGAAAGTGATCAATTGGAAACAAAATTCTGCAAATATCAAACCCGGATTAAATTGCAATAAGACAAAAAAAAATCTAGTATAGTTCACGAAATAATAATAAAGATCGTACCTCGACACATCTGGAAAAATAGAAACAAAAAATAGCCTGGAATATCCTGAAATTCTCAGGGAATTTTAGATCCTTGGTTGAGTAGACACCCTGTTATTGACTTTCGTGATGTTTTCACCTTATAAGACTACAGTGGTGTAGAGTTTGTTATATTTAATGTTCATGAATGGAAAGGGGCTGCAAATAGGCATTAATTTATTCCACGAAGCTATATGAAGACTTGACAATGAGTTTAGAATCGGTACAAAACAACGAACGAAAAAAGTTTTGTCTTCAAGAAAATCCGTTCGAGTACTATTGCTTCAATTTTGTCTTGATTTGACAATTTGGATAAAACCAAGTCGTGAGAAGAGCGTTGGGCAACACGGTCATCTAGCTAAGTATAACTTCCCGGTCATGCAGCGGTAGACCTGGGTTTGATTCTGGGACGTTCACTTGAATTTTTCTCGACATAAAATTTGGGAGAGGTCCTTAATTTTCTACACGAATTGTCTACGCGTGGCTCTGACTATGTACGCGCCAGTTCTACAAACACACAAATCGCAGGAATTCGTTTTTTTCACAACGTTTTCTACACAGAAACTATTTTACACAGTTTTTTCGAAGCGATAATGTCTCTATACCTACAGTTTTTATAATCTATACCATAGGCCCAGCGAAATCCAATTAATAGCGACGAGAGAAGAAGTCGGAAATACTCACAGTAGCCTTTCATTTCTCTATTATGTATTCATTTCGGTTTTTTGCAGCAATCGATATGTGTCATTTTATACACGCGGTATCTTTACGCTTCATCTATTCTTTCAGTCCTGTCCTCGCTTATAGTCCGGGAGACGACCGCGTTTTTTGTACCCCGATCGAGTTATGTGTAGAGACTGTCCTTAATAGATCGGATTGATATGTGCAACCATGAAACGGCAATCCTGCCGAAGTAAATCCTGCCGGAAATGTTATTTTTTGAACTATCAAAAAATGGAAAAATCAGTGAAACCACCCTCATGGCATTTTGTAATAAAAAAAAATACATGTACGTGTAGAGGGCTGTGCATTGCGTCAGAAAAGTCAATCCTGCCTTATCCAACCTTGCCGCGTAACCCTGGCAGGGGCGTGAGAAGGGGATGTTTGTTTTTGACTTACTACACCCATCGAGTTATGCCTCCAATGAAGTATCAAATTGAAGGTCTCGATGTTTCCTATCCAAAAAGTCAATCCTGCCTTGTGAGAACCTGCCGGAAAGGGGTGGCAGGAGAGGCAATTGGGGGAGGCACGGTCGCGGTCTCATTTTTGGTGACTCATATACTACATCCATCGAATTGCGCCTTCAACGAGGCATCGAATTAAAGAACTTGATGTCCTTTATCCAAAAAGTCAATCCTGCCTTGTCCAACTTTGCCGAGTAACTTTGGCAGGGGCGGACAAAGGGGGTGTTTGTTGTTGACTAACTATACCCATCGAGTTATGCCTTCAATGAGGTATCAAATAGAATGTCTCGATGTCCCCCATCCGAAAAGTCAATCCTACCTTGTGAGAACCTGCCGGAAAGGAGTGGCAGGAGAGGCAATTCAGGTCGCGCGCGCCCGCACTTTCTTTTTGGTGTTTGGAATAAATGAGGTATCGAAGAAAGTGCTCTTTTTCCAGATTTTTTGTCTAACAATATTTGCCTGCCGACTTATTCTCCCGCGCCACGGTCGTGGCTGAATTGCATATACCAACAACTGAGAATAATAAGATCGTCATTCAGAATTTGTTTTAACCCTTTAACGGCGAAGCCTCTTTCTCGTTGAGAAAAATGATTTTTCTCGACCACTTCGAATTTTCTTCATTGAAAATATGTGAAAAATTACACTTTTGGAAAATTTAGTTTTTCAATTTTTATGCCCGAATAAAAAGTTTTTTAAGGGCATGCGGCACTCGATTGTTACCGACATTTAGATACCTCCGAGTATCAAGTACACGGAAGTAAATCCAAAAAAAAAAAAAAACAGCTTCTTAGCGGAATTCTACAAATGATTCTGAACAGATACGTGCGGAAATATTTTGAGTCTACTACAAAATGAAGGAATGGCATGGTTTCTACGAAGGCATGATTGTAATTTCGTAGAAATTATGCCATTCCTTCATTTTTGAGTAAATCCAAAATATTTTCGCACGTATCTGTGCGGAATCACGTGTAGAATTTCGCCAAGAAGCTGTATTATGCGATTTACTTCCGTGGACTTGGCTATTCGGAGATATCTGAATGTCAGTAACAATCGAGTACAGCATGCCCTCAATTCGATACCTCATCTAGCGCACGACAAGATGAATAGCAGTATTCCAAACACAAAAAAAAGTGCGAGCGGGCGCGACCCGAATTACCTCTGCTGCCACCCCTTTCCGGCAGGTTCTCACAAGGCAGGATTGACTTTTTGGAT
>JAFFZH010014969.1:0-10020 GCA_018420115.1 Euura saliciscinereae | reverse complement strand
CACCCCTTTCCGGCAGGTTCTCACAAGGCAGGATTGACTTTTTGGATAGGAGACATCGAGGTCTTCAATTTGATACCTCATTGAAGGCATAACTCGATGGGTGTATAAGTAAGTCCAAAACAAACATCCCCTTCTCACGCCCCTGCCAGGGTTACGCGGCAAGGTTGGATAAGGCACGATTGACTTTTCTGACGCAATGCACAGCCCTCTACACGTCCATGTATTTTTTTTTATTACAAAACGCCATGAGGGTGGTTTCACTGATTTTTCCATTTTTTGATAATTCAAAAAATAACATTTCCGGCAGGATTTACTTTGGCAGGATTGCCGTTTCATGGTTGCACATATCAATCCGATCAATTAAGGACAGTCTCTACACATAACTCGATCGGGGTTCAAAAAACGCGGTCGTCTCCCTTACTAGCTGCGTTTGAACTGCTCCGAAAGCTAAATGTATATTAGCTCTTGTATTTGAAATCGATTCTTTCTCTGATCGGTTGCTTTTCATTTGCATGGTAAGGGCACAAACGAAAGTGGACCGATCGCAAGCATGTGCAAAAGAGACCCGCAATAGATTGGTGAGAAAAATCTCAACCATTAAAAATTGGAAGGGCACCGTAAGCCCCCCCCACGAAACTTTGACATGCTCGTCATTCGAAAACGGTAGGGGTGCAAGCAAAGTTAAAAGTGCGTGAATATTTCTAGAAATTGAATTTCTCATTTCCAAAGCTGGGGAGCCGAATTCATGATCCGAAATTTCTGTTGTAGTCGGAAAAGATGGGGCACGTTCGGATGTTTATTTTCATATAGAGTTAACAACCTCACGGAGTTGTTGATGCTTTAGTGGTCTGTGGAGCAAACAATTTATTTTCAACTTTGAAAAAAGTCGGCTACGTCACGTCTTTAGAAGAACTGCATTTTTCCAAAAGTGCCCCATACATAGAGTGGGACACTTTCGGACAGGCATGAGGTACATTTGCCGTCATCATATTTCACTCTGAGTCGTGCGATGTTTGATTGATGATTCACTGTGAATTTCTCAAGTGGCTATCATATTCAGGTACTTTCCTTGAAAATCATATTTCTCCAAAGTCGGACGTAGATCAACTTGGACATTTTTTTAAGCCCATCGGGTATCGCTAATAATTCTGTTCTGCTTGCAAAAATGATAACTAACATCGAAATTCGTCAGCATCGGGTAATGTTTATAGAGGTTCTACGACCAGAATCTCCACCTCATTTCAGTTATCCGACGAACTTCCTATTCCAATATACAGCGCTATGAAGCGTGTCCAGATATGTTTCCCAAACTCTCGAAGTAGTTTAAAGAACCGAACGCAAACATGTTCACAGTATACACAGCTGAATGTTCCTCACATAGAATTTTGCCTAAAGTAGTATACCTATATTCATATGTAGGTACTTGTTTTCATCTATACGCGATGCTAATATGACGTTACAACCTTACGAATCGATAAGAAAAGAAGCGCGGTTGTCGAGCGCCGAATCTGCAAGGGGCGCTAATCTCTGAATGATGTTTTCTTCAGGTGTTTGTAAGGTAGAAGAAAATACCGCTGCCCTTCGTAATTTACAGATTGAAAATACCATGGTGTCCGAATGTGCCCCACTCTTCACAATCGAAATGCACTTCCAGTAATCTTATCAACTTGATAAAAACACTGATTCACATTATCGTACCATGTCTAATATATGAAGACCATCATACATGTATCATCACTATGAACTTGAAATTTGATGAGAAAAAATTATCAGGCGCCCCGGGACTCGAACGCGGGTCTCTTGAATGCCAATCCGGGAGCTTACACCACTAGACCATCTAGTCGCCCAAAGAACCTTGCCTTCTAATTTAGTTTCATGATCTTTCTCGTCTCCGTTTGTTCGAGTCCCGGGGCGCCTGATAATTTTTTCTCATCAAATTTTAAGTCTCCAAACTTAAAAATGGAGATTATACCATGGCAGAGAGGCTCTACATTCAGTAAAATTGTTTATTCAAGGTTTAAAGACCAACGTCTTTACCGAATAGTGTATGCGAGGACATTCACCTCGCACACTATATTTACAATAGTCAATGTACATGATGCGTGCTATAGCCGAGAATCTTCAAAACAAATAAAAATCACTATGATCGTAATTGAGGATCAATTATAATTGCGGAAAAACTGCACGATGCGTAGTAAAGAAAAATTACCTGCATTCAATATTTTCTCTCAATTATTTAGCCAGCTATGATATTTTTGCAGCGGTTCTGTAATATACTGAAGGTAGGTGAAGCGACGATCGAGGATAGAAAAATTTCCCCACTAATTTCATTTGATTTTTCCTTTTTAGGCACGATCGTTGAAAACCGAGTGACTTATACATTCGCCATCGCAAAAAACGTCGGATCGTGTAAAAATTCTAATATCATGTAGGCCGCACGTTTTGGCACCTGCGTAGTCATTTCCGAGCATTTTCAAAATTGGTGTATGTGACCCCCCCATTTATTGTAAACACGGTTTCAGCCAAACCGCCGAACAGATTTTGATGAAATTCGCAGGGCATACTATTGGTACCTCGAGGATGTCCAAGTGACTCTGTACACTCGATCCGACTTCCGGTCTAGAAACGGCGGTGGCTAACTTCGATTGAAAATCAAAATTCGTCTTTCGATTGAAAATCAAAATTTGTAGAATTTTGAGGGGCCAAATCTTCCAAGTTTCTTGTAACCAAAGTTTTAGCCAAACCACCGAACCGATTTTGATGAAATTTGCATAGGGCATAGTGTTTTTACTCTGAAGATGTGCAAGTGACTTCTTACACTCGATCCGACTTCCGGTCTAGAAACGGCGGTGGCTAACTTCGTCAATTTTCAAGTTACAAAAGTGGGCCTTGGAATACGGTCTATTGGCTTCGAATCAAAATTTTGAAATTTTTGGGAGATTTCGAATACTATTTCAGAACAAACTAGCACTGTGCGATCCTGCCGTACGCAAAAAAGCAATTATCTTTTTGGCTAAAACGGGCTAGTTTTTTGTTCTAATAAATCAGTTTCTGGTGAATGGCGTTCATTGAAAGATCAAGCGTGAAACTGCATTTTCATTAACTTGGCTGGATCGACCAACATTGATGGAAACTTCTGTTCATTCGTATCTTCATTCCACTGATCGCAAAAGTCACCCTCCTTGCGGCCAGCTGCGATGACAATAGCTAAAAAATATGTAATAACCAGAACATGGGGGAATACTGGTGCGTGACTGCGGGCCAAATTCCGAGTGTTATGTCGTCATTGCACAGACTGACAGACAACACAGAAGTAGCCGGTGTTAGTTTGGTGTTACTCTATCGATCAGTCAATAACAGCTATCGTTTTTTGAGACGTGCAAATTTACTGTTTTTTTGATAATTTCGTTTTTTAGTCTTCAAGTCAATATAAGACTGCTGTCATGCGTATCAATCATTTAAATAAATCACGAGTGACAAAAAAAACCGACTTCAAAACCAAACTAATCAACCGATTTTGATGAAATTTATATGGGACCGATCTGAAAGTATACCCTTTCGAATAAAAAAAGAATTTTCCAAATCGGTTTATAAATAACGGAGTTCTGAGGTGACAAACATAAAAAAATTAAAATTAAAAAAAAAATACAACCGAATTGAGAACCTCCTCCTTTTTTGAACTCGGTTAAATATATAGCCTCTTTAACCCGAATGTACCTTATTGTATTCGAAGGTTGATAAAGTGCCAAGCAACTGAATTGAAATTGTTGGAAAAGTTCTTTTTTGTGCACATTTCGACTATTGAAATCAACATAAAATTATTTTTGAGAGTGTAAAGACCAGATGCTAATGTCTATTACACCACTTGGCCACCAGCTGATTGGCAAATTATAGTAATTACGAATGTAAAACAGTATTCGAGTAGTAAAATGGCTTATCGATAGCCCTAGGCGATTCCAGACGGAAAAAAGGCGCGGGGCTCTTGACTCTCGGCTACCACGCGCCGCCTGCCAAAGCACCGCGCCCCCAGTCGGTTGGCGCCCTTCCTCTGAAAAGCAGCGGAAATCGCAACGACTACCGAAGACGGACTATCAACATTTGAATTCAAGTTTGTCATTCACCCCGCTTTGATCTATCACAGTGAGTGAACGTCTAGTTGATTCCCCCTTGGTGGTGATACTTGACTGAAAAAGTTCGTCAATATAATCGTATATCATACAGAATCGTTAACGAATTAAATAGGAATGGTGTGAAGTAGGCATATAAAGGATGGTTAAACCACGTGATACAAAAAGTTTCGACACGTGTTATCCGGGTGCTACAAAAATATTGTACATTGCTGGTGGATAGTTGTGTTGTTTTTAATAAAATGACGCAGTACAGTAGCGGAAGTGGAAGTAGCACGAGCAGCAATGGTCAACATGACCTTGGTGATCGACCACAGCGATCAACAGAAGAAAAGTTAATGGTATGTAATTCAGTCCTGCAAAGGGTAAATTTCACTGTATTGAAACCGTAGATCGCGTGTGCAAAAAGCAGTAACTTTGTGCGGTAAAAATAGTCTCAGTTTCACCGATTGAACGGAGAAATAAGTGTACAATTTGGTATGACTGTTCAAATTATAAAGCAATGTATGTACAACAAATGTAACGAATTCATTCGAACAATCGTGAAATAAAGTCAAGAAACGTGGAGATGATTATTTCGTGGAACTGCACCTATGTAGAAATTGACTTTCAATCGGGAGAAAACTATTTAGAGCCCTTAATTCTGGTACCCTCCCAGAAACGTCAGGCACGCCCCGAATTAGAAAATACGTGGTGTTCCTGGGCGGGCCCTGGTAGGGCACTGGATGTTCTTCCCCATTTAAAAGCCAATTTTTACATGAGAAGGAAATAATTTTGTGAGATTAATTCAGAATTGTAGAGCTGCGGAGATTCGGTACCCCCAGAATGGAAGTAATTGGTGTAAACACGTCAGCCTTCAAACTTGCCGCTGCTTATTGGTCTCAGATGAAAATAATATATTATGCTCCAAGGGAGGGAAGAGCGCGATTTTCGCCGAGTGCGAGGTTTGCTGCCTTCGCTTCACTCGCTCCGCCGTTCCTCCCGTGTGGCATATACTTCTTTTTACCTGTCTTCGATAGAATGACCATATTCCATCGCTGCAACGGGGGCGGAAAGTAGTCATCAATTTTCGAACAGAGGGAAGAAAAAGTGAATAAGCGGGCAAAAAAAGTAAATTGGCCGGTAATCTACTTTTTTGCCCGAAAATTTACTTTTTTTCCCTCTGGTCCGAAATTGATGACTTTAGACCCGCGTTTCAGGGGTGAAATATGGTCATTTTATCGTAGTCGTAAAAAACAAATTATTGTCAACGTCTCATTGCTGATTCCCTAGCAGATTCATTTACACCACTTTTCCTGGTGTGATTCTGGTGTATTTTTGGCGTGGTCTTATTTTGGTGTGATATAGGTGGTATTTCAGTGACACACTGCGTAATCCGTCTAAAGTTACACCCTAATTGCACGGTGTGGTTTTGAATTTTTCACACTACTTTCACACGAATTTCACACCAACTAATTTTACACTGGTTTTACACCCGACCGATTTTTCACCGATTTTATATTAACTTTTCACCCCACCAATTTTACACCGAGTTTACACCTACTTTACACCCACCCATTTTACACCGATTTTACGCCAATTGCACACCTTATCTATTTAGTTGAATTCTAGATCGAAGTGTACCAACTTCTTTGAAAATGGAAAATCAATCACAATCATATCAAAGCTTATGAACCTAAAACTTGGTTATATCACAATGAAGTTCCGTAGCACAGACGGTAGCGTCACTGCTTCCAAATTCGAAGGACGCCGGTTCGATCCCGACTCAGGTATCTGTTTTTTTCGAAAATCCCTTTTGTGTGAAAATATGGATGTAGAATCGGTGTAAAATTAGTCAAGTGTAAAATCGATGTAAAATTAGTTGGTGTGAAATTGGTGGGAAAGTAGTGTGAAAAATCCAAAACCACACCGTGCGATTTTGGTGTAATATCGGAAACAAGATGGGGTTTTGCCGAAATATCACCAAATTTACACCATTTTTAACTGTGTATTTTCGGTGTATTTTTGGCGTAACCGAATCCGCTAGGGTTTCGACGATATGCTTTTCAGAATAAATTAACTGCTTCCCACTACTTTGTCAACCCGATGAATTAGAAAAACGATCGATCAAATCAACCGGTTAGTCGCACAGCCCTAGATTATAGTGCTTCTGGGGTAACCCAGGGTTAGAATGGCCTTGAAACGAAAATTGAGTCTTAATGACTTTGTAAATGCATCGATAATAACGGGGTATGTTTGTTCGTCGTAAGGGTGGAAAATTACCCAGCGAAAAATAAAAGCGAAAGTCTGCATGTATAATCAATACTCAATTAGCGATGAATCGATCGTGAGGCGATTGTGCCAATTACTAGCGATAGCTGCTCACGTTGAGCCATTGAACATATTTTCGCAGTTCGCAAACTTGTATATACAGATAACGGCGGGTTCCGATATTTGTAAGCTCAAGCGTGATCGATTTTATCAGGCAATGTAATTGAATATATCGATTGGGTACAAATTCAGAGTTCAATATTCACCGAATAGTAGTAATAATATTCCGAAGCTTCGAATTAAAAATATCTCACCGTTTTCTAATCCGCACTGTTTCGAAAAATTCTGGAACCATCATCACGATTTTGACATTTTCGAAGAAATGTTGTCTAATGTTTTTTTTTTGTTGAAAATCGCATACCGAATTGCGCTGTAAGATACTGTTTTGTGTTTGAAATCCGTGGACTCAGGTGTTCGGGGACATTCAAAGCCCCCGTCAAAATTGAGCATAGCATCTTTGAATTCCACTTTCTGAGGTCACCAAAATTCTGTTGAATGACACACATTTTCGACAAAGAAGAATTAATCGTACAACCCTTTCGAAAGAATCAAATCGACGGGTCCTAAGGAAACAGACGTCACTCAGCGGGCAGTCTAGAACGGACGTAACCCGCCGTGCAGAATAGAACAGACGTAACTCCATTGTAATTCGTTTATTGTTATTTTCTGAGTTACGTCTGTTCTATCCTGCACGGCGAGTTACGTCCGCTCTAGCCGGCCCAGCGAGTTACGTCTGTTTCCTTAGGACCCATCGAAATGCTCACGTGTGGATATTACATAAAAGAACCCTTACCCTGAGTTGCTATAATAGCAACAAAAAAAAACTCTTCACTCGTAAATCTAATGCATCACTCTTGGTCCAGGTTGCAGTACGTATCAGGCCTTTGATTTCTGAAGATGGTGGTACCAGGGTCTTGCACGCTATCAACGACAAGGTAAAAAAGTTTGTTTAACATCAGCAGCTGGCTAACATGAGAAAACAGTCAGTGTTCTCTTTATTGCATAAGAACTCATTGAAAAAGAAAATCATACAAATTTCATGCCACTGCAGATGGTCGTCTTGGAAGACGTTGATGGCGAGAAAGGAGATGTCTTGCGACAAAAACGTGGCGCTTCGCGGCAGTATCTGTACGACGTTGCGTTCGGTGAAGATTCGACACAGGTAGCTAATAATAAGTAACAATAATATAAGTTGGTAGATTCTGGACCTTCGATAAAGATCTCCAGCAGAACATCATCGACAATATACGTGCGATTATACAACGGAATCTAAGTCAGCCTGCGACCATAATTTTGCGGTAGAAAACGATGCATATAGTACTCAGAAATCTAAATATAGCAGCGATCGCGAAGTTGAACCTTATTTATTACCCCGAACATGGCCAAATGTATCGGCCCAAGTATTGTCGATTGCGACCGTGTCGAAATTTGATTCTCATGTATAGGTGCATACACATTCACAAAAAGAACTGGGAATTCACCATTGATTTTCCCTATCAGGTTCCTATCAGCGTTCGTTATGTCAATATTTGCGCATTGTACTCGTATCTTTTATAAACGTACGAAACCCGTCGACAGTGGAATTAATTTGTTAGCTTTATACTTTTTATTCAACATTTGCTTTCGACTTTCTACTAGACGATACCTGCATCTACTCTATTTCAGACTTCCCCACGTCATTTTATAAAACAAAGTGCATAATGGAATAGAGTTGCCATATTTTATTCACTACCCTAGCCCTGGAACCTGGATGCCCTGCCTATATGCATCGGCCTTTCTGCGCATAACAGTAATTAGTTGTAATGCCAGTTATAAAAGTATCCATCTATCCATGGACTGCAATGCCACGACGCCAATTATCGATTGATGTTCCCCGTACATATATCTTTGTAAATAATCTCATGACCTAAACATGAAAAGTTGAGCAGATACTATACCATTATTAGTTACTGAGCCAAATGAATGGACTCATCATGTTCGATGGACTTCATTTCGATTTCAGCAGAAGTGCTATTTCAAATGACTTAAAAAAAAAATACTTATCATGACATCTGCAGTGAACGTTGAGTTGCGTGGTCAGGCAAGGGTAAAGGTCACGGTCGCGGTCAAAGTCAATGTCAATGTAAAGGCTTACCCACATCGTGATGATCCTGAAAATACTTTTTCTGAGCTAAATACTTCTGAAATTGAAGAAATGCACATTCGAAATTCTTCTAGGAGGCAGTTTATGGTGGGACAACCAGAGCCCTTGTTCAGGATGTCATAAACGGTTACAATGCTACGGTTTTCGCCTACGGTGCTACAGGTGCTGGTAAAACACACACAATGGTGGGCAGCTCTTCTGAACCGGGTACAATGGTGCGCGCTCTGAATGACATATTTCTAGCTGCCCAGGAACTCCCACCGAACGTTGAGTTTACGGTAAGCTCATTACTAACTGGCAACTACACAACATACTTTATCGCTTGATCATAATTTGATGAATTAGATCTCGGATTTTTGTATTCATCTTTCATTACCATCGTACCAGACATTGAGACGTTCAATTTATCTTCACATTGTTACACATGCTATGGCATTCGATCGGCGCAATGACAAATTGACAATGGCTTGGTATTGGTATCTTCCGTATTGAATGACCTTACAAACTTCATTTGAACCCGAGGAAAGCATCGTTATGTTAACGATAAGATGAAAAATGTTATGTTATAAATACCAAGGCCCTGTAGGATATTAAAACGAGGCCATGGCCGTGGTTAGAAGCTTCGGTCACGCTATGACCTGGCAATTTATCTTCCCTTCAGTGTCAAATGGCTACATCAGGGATCAAGTGCCACCAAACCAGGCAATTAGTTCATTACGAAAGTTGAAAACACCTATGAGTTAGTCGAGCCCAGTAATCTCTTTCATGAGTTACACTGATTGTCAGGTATGAACCTACGACCACAATTCCCCCCAATCGCCATTTATCCTGAGGTAATCATACAAGCGTCGTTGGTGCGGTGACAACTATAGTGTAAGCTGTGTAAAGCACTTGCCAAAGTGGTCTGACTTTTATTCCATCCCCACGCTAGTTTTTTTTTTGTTCCTATTAGGGGGTCTCTCAGTCACGACCTCTCAAGAAATTGATCTTATGTTCCCCATATCCACTCACAAGGTGTAAAACAAAATGAGTCTCGGGTTCTAGGGCCAATATGAGTAGGGCAATAGTAAAGTAATACTTGATATATAACCATAATATATCATTCACAGGTAACGATGTCTTACATGGAAATATACAACGAGAATATTCGAGACCTTTTGAACCCAGGTACGGCGTATCTCGAGCTACGCGAGGACTCACGAGGTCGAAACATTCAGGTGTCCGGACTCTCCGAAGTATCAACAAATTCAACGGAAGAAGTAATTACCTGATTGTATAGAATCAGTATTCGCAAGAATCCGTTATTATTTTATGTAATCGTTAAATCATCTCAGATTAAGGTGGTTTATCGACAATACAGAGTTTTGCAAAAAACAATCTTCATTCCCTATTAAGGTGAAATGAAAGTCACGTGACCTCGATATGATTTACACTTGGAAT
>JAFFZH010014968.1:53136-76672 GCA_018420115.1 Euura saliciscinereae | reverse complement strand
AAAAAAAAAATATTAAATCGATACGGAACAAACAATCCTTTGATCCAATACTCGGAGTTCAATTTCCATAAAGCTTTTTGAATTACCAAAAAATAAATTTCGCAGTATCGAAAATCGGCAAAAAAAAAGAAGGGAAAATGGTCTATCGATAAGACAGACCCGTGGCGATGATAACGTTCAACGTAGGATGGCGTCGCGGTGCAGAAGCCACAAGCTCAGACTCGGTGTGTCTGACAGGTAGCTGTCGGTAACAACGGAGCTTGCAAGCTCAGTTGGTTTTCTGTTTTACCGACTGACGAAATCACCCAAATAACGAGAATCACCGTGACCATATTATTATCTTCTACAACCGACCGTCACGAGCTTGACGAACCCGACGTATCAACCACCAAATTTCTATTCAATTATCGGTAATCGTATAAACGATGAGCCTCGACGACAGATGGGGGGACAAATTTTAGGGGTTGAAGAATCGCTGTGACGAGACTTTTTGAAAGTAACTGCAACAACGATGGGTTACAAATAACGCCGTTTGAAATTGAAACACTCGCATGAAAGCAAGGGAATATTGCCTGTCGAGAATTTGTTCAAAATTGTACATAGTATAGAAATTCAGAAAGCGGGTAGTTGAAATGAGTTTCATAGTTTTAAACAAATCTTTCAATTACGTTACCGCGTACGTTGCGAATACTGACCACAGCCCCTCGATTAAATTATATGAGAAACCGACCAACAAAAGTTACCGACCTGCATGAAAAGCATAGTTTCGTCATAAATTGCTCCTAGCTGCAGCCGAGGTTATTATCAAAATCGACATTCGTAATATTACCGTTTTCATCGCTTCGTGGAACGCAACAAAACGCAAATTGATGTTATGGTCTTGCCAGATTAGCCTGCGGCTCTGATTTCTAATATACGTCGAACGCAGGCAGCAGCAGCAGCAGCCACTGTCTAGGCGATAGTGTGTATCGATTCCGAAGGTATATTGACCCACCCTCCGAATGCAAACAGCACAAGGCAACCCCTGATATACAGCCTTAGCGATATCAGAACGTGCGTTAGGAGCGATTGTCCGTTTCGGATACACTCTGATAGAGCGCTCATCCCGTCTCACAGTTATGTTATCACAGCGGTAGCTCGAATCGATCGAAGGAACACACAGAGAGACGTTAATGTTCGCTAGATTAATTGATCGCGGTTTCAGACAGTCGGACGTCGGAACAAATCTTATTTTATCATCCGAAAGCTTTATGGTTATCGAGTTAAGAATAATTCTGACAGACGTTGAACGTTTAAAATTCCGTCAAAGTCGTTATAAACTACTGATATTATTCACTCGTTATTATATTGGATCGGAAATTACGTCAATCTGATGTGACTTATAGATCAGAATCTCACTCGGGGTGTATAAGGTATACTCGGGGTCAAACCCGGAATAATAAATTTTAATCCCTCCTGAGTCTAGAGCAGAGCACTCGTGTTTGCACCCCAGTAGTCTGGCTAATCCGCGGATCTAGGGATTTGCAAGTGTGCGATTTTTGATCAGCTGTTCAACTATTTATATAGCCTCGCAATCTTTTTTTCTCCCTATTTTATTATTGTTTTTTTTTTTTTCGTCAAAGAGAAAATTTCCGACGGTTTTTTGCTCGGCCGATTAAATCCACGAATGATGAAGCAGGGGGAGGAATTATAACTTCGAACCGAAGTCTCTTTGAATTTTAGTAACGAGATTTCTCTCCGAGTTCAGGCTGTTATCGCGACTGAAATTAATTTACGCTTTGGCGCTTCGCGAAGCCTCGTTCGGAGTTGGTCGATTTTATTTTTATTTTTCATCCACATCCCTGCTACTACTTCGACCGATTCGTGGCTGGTAGCAGCTTTTCACACTGCTACAGTTACCGTATTACCGTTCATAAACGTATTATCATCTATGGCACCACGAGCTTAATATTCGAAGGGTGTGTCTCGGTCTGTGCGTACATCGATTATAGGTAGACTGAGACCGATGTCTGACCGAGATATAATAATCAGGAAAGATTAAAGGCTCCAGAAGTTGGGATGCGGGAGTCGAGTCTTGAGCTATTAATTTATTCAAAATGTCAAATACCCTTCGCTGAATTTCTGCCGAGTCAAACTCAGGCCTCAGACCTCAGAACTTGGACCTTGAGATCGCGTGGGGTCGAGGTATACCAAGTTTGATATTAAACATTAACCACCGCGTTTCCCCAGTTTCATTTTGACAGAGGACTTAAACTGCCACCCCGCTTCCGTTTCTCTCATTACAGGGGGTCGTAGCTCTTGGCTACTTTGCGCTTATTACACTTTAAAAGCATCTGTCGTTACTGAGAGGAGACTGTAAAGTGAAAAAGTGAGATTATATCGAGCTTGGGGACTATGAACATCAATTTTCTTCATGATTGTATCCAATAAACATCCAAGATCATTCAAATACTGTAAAAATCGCTTTATAAGAAAGAAAAATTTATAAAGCTTTGAAGTTTCCGGGACGATAGCTTCGACCTTTCTTCATTCTTTTGACCAGTTCATCGGTGTGCTTATTTTTCTCAATTCAAATACCATCGATTGACTCAGGATCAAAAGACCCTCCACGTAGTCCCTGACTTTAGGTGAAATTGAAAACAACATCTTATAAAAAAAAAAAAAAAAAAAACTCTTCGTAATCTTGTCTTTGATCTTTTCCTCAATTATAAGATAAAAAAAAAAATTATCGAAAATTAAACGTTTTTCATTGATTCGTGTGCCTTCTCGATTCATTTTATCGTCAGTATTTTCAATCCCATTTTCGCCCATGCCTTTGGACGTGACATGACATGCCAGGCTTTACTTTATTTCTCTTTTTCGTTAACTTATTTTCTTCGTTTTTTTTTTTTTTTTTGCTCGGCCGTTCTGGCAACGTACAAGTAGAGTGAGAGTTTGCCAACTTGCGAAGATAGATAATCTACCAGAAGAGATACGATTCTGCTATAGATTATTATCATTATTATTATTATAGTATTCGTGCGTAGCGTAATGGATATTATGTATATATATTCGGTTACTGAAATAGAAATGTTATTTCTTTAGTAGGCACGTTAATTATAATCGATCGATATATATAAAAAAATATCTAATCATATATATATATAAACTAACTAATTTCCTAATTATTATATCATTTTTCTGTCTCTTATACTTTATTCTCCTTCTAATTGTATTATTTATACCTTTAGGTCAAATTATTAATTAACTAATTCTCTCCTCTGGCTCAAGTGAGCTTTATTCCGCATGCAATAGACCCAGAGACCTACGTGGTTGTTATATATCATTACTGGGATTTCGGAGTGATCGTGAAGAAGTCAGTTCGGCCAATCGAAAGTTTTCATTGTGTATATAAAAAAGGGGAACACAGTAGCATGAAAGACGTTAGAGAATTGAACATTTGAATTAATTACAATTTTATCTGGTGGCGATAATCGACTTTTCTTTACGATACTCTTAAGGCGACTACTTGTTGTTGTTAAGTATAAATTATTCATGACTTATATACGTCAATTATTTATAATTATACAATTTCGCACTAAATTGCGAATCGTTTATATATTTTATGTATACGGTAATATACGGTATATAGTATTGTAGCCAAATCTATATACTTATTTTACGTGTAAGATGATAAGTGAGTAACTAATAATAATAATGAGAATCGTATCGCCTATACATCATGATGATTAAATGATACGATATTATTTAATAACAAAATAATTAACAAAGATGACAATTAGTGAATAGTATCGTCAAATCTGGTACCATGCCAAATAGTAAATTATCATTCTTTTCAATATACAACCAAAAAAACTAGTTAATTCCTATAAACCACTATAGTAGGTATTTCCCTAAGCAAACCCAAAGACTATAATATACAAGGCCCAGAAATCGGTTTCTTCATTTTTTTTTTCATTTTTTTTTTCTGTACAAAATAATTCTCATGGATTAATTACCGTGACGTATAACGGGGCCCATTTATTATTTAGGGTTATATGTATGTATGTATATGAGCGAATGAATGAGACCAACAAATGAAAATTAAAACGACAAGATTTATACGATAAGATAGGAGGTACGGTGGTGATACATGATACGATATGCTAAATAATAATAATAATAATAATAAAAGGTGTAATTATATATGTCGGTACACATATATACATATATACAATATATAAAAATTATATTGTGGTAAGTATATATATATGTATATAATTAGCATCCAGTTAAACTGGGTTAACGTGTGACCTCTAGGTTAGACTAAAATCTCCACTAATGTAAGTTAGGTGTTTGGTTAATAACGTGTGACGTTATTTGCCACGAAACCTACGCTAATGACAGTTTAAAACAATCGTTGCGAACATTGACCACTTTCTGAACTGTAGAGGAGGGAAGAAGGGTTCGTCGAACTACACTGATGAAAGATACTTTTTTTTCCTCTTCAATTTGATACAAATACCACAAATTAATTACTCGATTTCAATTTGAAAAATGAGTAACCTCGAGTTAATCGAAGAAAGTGGTCAACGTTTCACAGCTAGTGATCGAACACACTGACCAACATGAGTACATATATATATATATATAAATGTCACTACATGTCAAGTATAAGTGATAATATATATATAGTATTACATCGGTGGTGTATTAATGAACAATTCACAATTAGGTTTTTCATACATTTTTCTTGCTTTGTTTTTTTTTTTTTTTTTTTTGTTTAATTAATCAAGTTACCATACAGTCCAAACCAACCAATACGAGAGAGCGAGAGAGACAGAGCTACATGAAATGTGGATCTAACAAACAAGAACCAGGTGAAGAGACTAGGAGTGAAAAAACAAAAATCAAAATTCTAGTCTCCCCATCTGGATTTTTGAATGTTTTTTTTTTTTGCTTTTTTTCTTGTTCTTTGCATTTTTTTTTTCTTTTACCTGGAGGGGGAGTTGGAGGTAAGGACTGTCATCGATGGTCCAGATTTTGATTCCCGTCGCGGTCCAGCGGCATCTTACGACGCTTACGACACCTTTCGATCCGCAGAAATGTAACCTGCCTCCTTGAAAAACATAATGGAATCGTGATGACAAATCTGTAAAATTACTCTACAATCTCGTTTCGTGAGTTTTTTTTTTCTGTTTTTATTCACTAATCGTTGTTGAGGATGATAAAACTACAGATTTATTATATATATAATTGATTCTGCTTTTATTTTCTTCTAATCTTCTGATTATATACGGATTATAATAATTATTATAGTCTCCACGGAAGAGAACGTGGATTTTTTCTTTTAGTTTCACCACATGCTCTTCTTTGTGACTAATATTATCTATGTAATAACTAACTTACAATTCAATTTTTTTTTATTTATTTTTGTTTTAATTCTTAATTGTTTAATATAAAATGATCCGAGGGTTGTACCGATTTTGTTTATCTACCTAATCGTAATAAGTACTATCCAGACAATAATTTGTAAAAAGTACAATGACGATGATGGTATTTGCCATTTGGTGTGTTTAAGAATTGAACAACAGTTTCTATGAGGGTTCTTTTTTTTCTATATATGAAAAACACTTGCATCGTTGAAGTTTTTTTTTTCTTTCAATTTATTTCCAGTCATATATTATACAATAAGAAGTTTTTCTGTTAGTTCATCCTGGAAAATTATGAAGAGTTAGCTGGTTAATTTTACTAAAAAAAAAATAAAAATAAAAAAACACTTCCTTTCAAATTTTCTATTATCCATTAATAATAATTTCAAAGAGGTTTGTTATAGGCTGATGCTGATGCTTGGGCTCTACTATATAAATATATATATTTATACACAGATATATATATGTATATATCATCAATACACACTTTGAATATTACATTCTCAATCACGCAAGTTGATCCTCACTAATTTACGAGCTTCCCAAAAATATAAATATCTCAAAAGACAGAAGAAAAAAAAGAAGAAGAACTCGTTAAATAATTTATAGGACTTTACTTTATTATTCTAAACTACATAATTTATTTCAATCATGATAATTTATTGATAGATGTTTTTGAGAGCGAAAATATGAAGTCAATACGTATACAGACTGAGTTTTCTCCGGGTCCGAATAAGGGAGGGGCCTATCACTGCTAATGCCATAGGAAAGAGGGAGGGGCTTATCAATATCGGCATATGCCGTCCATACTAATGAGCCCCTCCCTCGTTCGGAGCCGGAGATAACTCGCCCTGTATATAAATTCAATTTATGCCCGAAATTTTGTTGGCAATGTTGATATAAATTTCTTTTTCCTCTCTAAAACTGCATAAATAATTAATAAAATGTATATATATTCAAGTATGTATGTGTTTATATGTATATATATATATATATCTATATAACGTTCACTACGAAGCTACGGTGCGAAATTCAGTTTACTCTGTTTATCTATGTATATGCACGTGTTTTGTGAAAGAGGAAGAGAGAGAGAGAGAGGGATAGGTGGTTAATGCGAGTTAGGATACCGTACTAAATATCCTCTCTGCAGAATTCCTGCTGCAACTGCAGTCACTACGTCAGTTAAGTGTCAACTCTGTCCACACACAAATTCTAAATCGTGATAAGTTAATTATCAAACTACCAAGAACTACAGCGCTAACAGCTATACAAAGTGTTCCTTGTATTAATAACATCCAGTCAATGTATGCGAATGTTACCAAGTTATTCTCGTGATCGTTATTATCCTGTTTTTTTTTTCCTATTTTATATAAACTCAATAAAATCTTTATAATAAAATTGTATACCGAGAAATAAAAAGAAGAAGAAGAAGAAGGGCCAGAAAACCGACAGAATCTCCTCATTCAATATTTCTATGAATAAACTTTAAAGCTTCTTCGAGTATAAAGCGGAATTGAGTATCAATATTGTATTGCTGTAGAAATTCTCGCATCGAATTACAAAAGGAATCACGATAATTACGATTTTCTTGTAAAATGAGAAAACAGAAAATACTTCACGTTAACAAAGAGGTAATAATGATAATAATAAGCTCCAATTTCATACGGTGAGATATTTTGTTGAAATATTCCAAAGCAGACGTAGAAACGTTGCTGGAATTTCTGGACCGCGATCTATGAGACCGACTGGAATAATAACTTGTTGTTTTTGCCCGGAGAAGAACAATTATCAATATGAATCACAAAAACCACGTTGTCATGTGGAAAAGATACGATGAAAAGAAAAAAGTTATATATCTTTTTCAAAATTTAAATAGAGAGTAAATTAGTATCATTTTTTGCAATTAGAAAAAGGATTCCTCAGTGAAATTAATAAGTCAAGTGAAATCACGTGCATATACATAGGTAAACGCATTATATGCAGTGAAGAAATAATCTGCTAAATATCGATTTACCTACCCCCTTCTAAAATTGTGGGTGATTCATACTAGACATATACGAACTTTCCCGGTGAATACACATGTACCGTGCATATAGTCATAGTCATATAGTGTTAACAGTTAGTTGTTTCAATATGTGGGGTACAATATACTAATAGTTGAATGAAAGAAATAAATAAATAAAAAAATAGATAGATTAAATGCTAATCATCCTATCACTCTATCGTGAAAAGCACCAATAGTCGCGTGCGATTATTATATATATATATATGTATATGTAACGTATAATAATGTCTACACAAATTATCTACTTCAACTATGACATCAAGATTATTATTATTATTTTTCTTTTTTTTAAGACAATTATATTTCTAATTCTACTATGTATATATATATATATACGTTTTGTGTGAATATACATTCATGTATTGATCGTATTAGTATCAGTTAATTCCGTATAGGCGTCACTTTCCCTCCCTAAATGTATGAAAAAAAAAATCATAATAATAATTGCACGTAGTTCTGGTGTAGAATATATTTTTTTTTCAAGTTTTTTCATTTACTATAATAAATGGTTAATTAGTGAACTGATTGAATCCACTTCTGGGTATTCGATCGTTCAGTAATATTGAATTGCGTATTGCATGAAACAGGCCAAAGGTATTTCTCGAGTTTCTGTAAACGTGTATATATATATATATATTAATCGTCGCGCCAGCGTACCACTACGACTTAATTAAACATATCGGAGAAATATTTCAATCAGTATCGAACAGGTGGAAATTGCGAGCTCGCGTAACTACGCGCGGTTAGTTTTATCGTTATTGAAGAAGGAATAAAAAAAAACGTGGATATGTAAGTATACGTATGTATATACAAATATATAATTCCCTGACACGTATACTTCCATTTATACCCAGGAACAACACGGAGTCAAGTTGTAACCGCGATCGATCAATCGCGTCGTATTTTATACGCGACGGTATTAAACATAAATGTCGGATGTAATTAGTTAATTATTGACCTATAAAATCACTGCGGTAATGAATTTTATTCGACTCGAGGGAATCCTATTTTTCAATTTAAAATAAAGCAATATTAACGAAAACGCGATTTTTTGATGACTCGCACGAAGAGTAGTCCACAATGACTGAACAAACAAACAGAGTTAGTAGCTTGTGAAAAACTCAGTTAAGCTCGTTTTTTTTTTTTTTTTTTTTCAAAACCGAATCCGAGATGAATAAACGAATAAAACTACGGTTGGAAACTTTTCTCATTGCGTTAATGAAATTTTTTTCATACACCGCAGTGATAAAAGAATAAAAAAAAATAACAACAATGATAATCACTTTTCGCCCTTGAATCTCGAAAATCAGAAAAAGTTTTAGATAAGTTCCATATACTCAACGGAGTACATGGAACAGTCCAACAATAGAAATTATTGATTGAAAACGGTAAAAGAAGAATAAATGGTTTCGTGTGACGTATACGACGCGTGCTTGGAGGGTTCAAGAACCTCTCTAGAAAGAGTCGTGGTGAGACCCTGTCCTTGTGCTTGTCCCTTTTTTCAACTCGATTCTTCAACCCTCAAGGTTTCACTCCGAGATGATGGGAGAATTCGAAAAAGCGGCTGGATAAAGAAAGCGGGATGAGTTTGAGGACCACTAGCCCGGATTCAGGTCAAGACCGTGATACTTTCAGCAATTTATAGGGAGGACCCCGTTACCGTCTGAAAGTAGGTACGATCGACGGACAATACCGAACGGTATCAGTAGTAACTCGATACCAGAATCTCAGAGTACTAACACGTCAGTCAGGTTGTCTACAATATCAATAAACTTTAATGGCCGAACTTCGAGAGACGATATCCTGGCCTTAAGTTGGTTCCTCAGGATCGAACTCGACGTCCTTTCAATACCTTCAAACTTTCTCTGAGACCAAAGATATAAGTTAGTCGTTAGGGTCGATAACGAAGCGATTCTCCGCCTCTTCTTGTTCAAACACTGATTCACGAATTCAGACACCCTGTAGATTCGTACAGATGAGGTCCAAAATGGCCGCGTTACCGCGATGTACCATACCATTGGAAACATTCCATTCCTGGCTCGCTCGCGGTATGCTTGCACCCCTACACCCCAACGTCGCGTCTGGAATGGGGGTTTCGGGGGGTGTTAATCCCCCTCGTCCTCCCCTCCCATCCCATCCTCTCGTCGTTGGCGAGTTCTGAACACAGAACTCCCCACCGCGAGAGATAATTATAGAGTAGCAATTAAAACTGAAAGATAATCGTCGACTCTTCAACGATTATCTTCTCTCATCGTCAGCGTTTATACCCCGACATTACACCTACACCTTTTTTTTATCTGAGATTAACGGCACACTGTACCAGTTATTGAACAAGCCGGTATCTATTTTCTTCGGATCACGGATTTAATTCCTGCACAAATTAAAGCTCGATTCGTTAAAAATTCAACTTCAATAATCGAAGCTTTTATCTCTTTCATCCTCAACAACTGGGTCAGTGAATTTCGAGGACGTTCTCGAATCCGGGAAAAAAAAATCGAATATTGCTGTCGAGGATTCTTCGAAAGTGACCATCAGCCGTGAGTCGAGCATGGCGATTGGCCTGTCTGACGGAAAACTCTAAGGGATATCCAGACACCGATCGGGCTTCTGTGTTCATTGTTGGTCTGAGTTTCCGTACTCGTTAGCGTCAGAGTCGTAGTGTGATGGAGTCAATTCATTCATCCCTCCCGGATACATGATCTTCGTACACGATCTGTCATTCATCCAAGTCTCTTCTATTATAGCGGGTATACAATGATTCAGATTTGGAGTAACAACACGCAGTCGCGTGACAACTTTGTTTCCCCGTTTGTGTGTAGGCGGTTTAGTTCATCGCGCCTGGAGGTTTGCCTTCTGGTTAAATCCCGTATACAGAAAGAGATATAACGACGCATATACCGCGCGTGTACGAGAATGATAGAGAAAGGTCTGGTGCCAAGGGATCGCCCGGTGGAGCCATCTGTGAGAGGAGGTTGAAACTTTGTCTTAAAAATCATCCCCCAGATCAATACTTGGGCGAGGGGCGGGCGGCCAGACAGGGGCTGCTAAACACGAGGGTTCCAGGCCCGGTGCCTGCTCATTTTCAGCTTTAATATTACATCAACCTTTACCGCGGCTGTATTTTATTCCACACAAAATCTCTGTTTCATATAATTTCAGGTTACTCGACATCACCCACCGAAAACCACACATCGAATACACGAACTTCTTTCCAAGTGCCAAAATAAGCCAGTAAAAAAATCTGAGCTTCGTGTTTCACTGTCGTCTTTTTTTTTCAACTTTGGTTGTTTTAATCAGAATTTACCTCTTCTTCGGCAAACTTATAACGAGAATTTTGAACCAACACATATTATAATATATACGATGAGGAAACTTTCGTATTCACATCAAAGCTTGTGAGTTAGGGTGGGCATACATTTTTTTTTCTCTGTCTTGTCAATAATATACAGAGCTTTGTAATCTTTGTCGAATTATGTAAATAAGTACAAGGGGAAACATCCGTGTAAATGTTGAATGACTTTTTTTCAACCAAGTTTTCAAAAAGATGTCAAGACGTGAAATTCGGGAAATTCGTGACAGCCGGGAAATTCCTTACGACTGGAATCCTTTAGGGATAGAAACCAACCCAAACTCGGTAATTCCGGAAGTGGAAGTGGCATCAGGAAAATATCGAAAGTAAAGAAGACCTAAGCTACCAGGTATGGGAAGACCTGTCAATTGCAGGTCACCCCCCGAAGTGGCTTTGCTCGTCGTCGGTATCTTTTGGGGTTTCGTTAGTCTCCTCTTTTACCGGGTCTTCTGACATCGGGGGTGCGCGCGGTAATTCAATTTTCTACAGTCTCCTAATGCGTCTAACGAAATAAATTATTCAACGAACGAATGGAAATTCGTCCAATTTCCAAAACACTGCAACGCCGGAAATGTTCCATACGAATTGAAGAAAATGAAAAAAAAAGTTCCTCCATATCGACCCAATATTTAATCTTTAATCCCTCCCTAAATTTAATTACCGTAGAATTAGATCGATCGTTTGAAACAAGAAAAAAAAATGCTACGTTGCTTAAGAATTTTCAACGGTTTCATTTTCTCTACAGTTTTCAAAGGCTTCTCAATATTCCCTGAAGCTTTTCCGTAACGAAGCACACGCGGCTTTTCCTCTTACCGAGTCAAGGCACCGATGTTGTGTGGTTTCCCTTATGTACAGAGCATCGGGTGTGTTTTGTTATCGGAAAGACTGAAGAGTTTCTCATCTCAAGTGTAACTTCCGAGAATATGATATAGTAGCTAAATTTAAGTCGTTGTTGCACCGTTGGGATCCGATCCTCTCCATCAACTAACCAACTTCGATATACAAAGACTCTCTTTGTTTAAAGTTTATCGTTAATGCGAGGTAATTCGTTGTATATAAGCGTGTACCTTGTCGCATATTATCATCTCTCAACGGTGGTGACCGTTTCCTAAATCCCAAAAGCTTACCAAGGGTTTAATCCCCACCGAAGGGTAAAGTGTCAGACCCTGAAAAGTACTGGGAAGAGAGAGAAAACTAGCCTGAAGTGGTCGTGGGACGAGATAAAGATATAAAAAAATTAAAAAAAAAAAAAAAAAAAAAAACAAGGTCCGCACCACGCGACACGTAGAGTGTAATGACAATTAAGATAAGCTAATAAAGTAGTGCACGAGCGGTTAGCTACTTTTAGGGTAAACTCGCGTTATAATTAATCAAATTTAACTTGAGGGCGTCGCCGTCACCCTGGTCAAAGGGTTCCTTTGTCGGTCGAAACTTGCGTGTATCATATTAATAAATTTAATTACGTTGAATCGTGTGACTATATTTCTCGAGACAAAGTTATCCACTATAATATACATATATACGCTCGTTATCATATGCGAGATGCGATGCGAGGATTCAAGCTTCTTATTGAAATGGATACTACAGTAAAATCGACGATAAGAGAAACGTCTCGATTCTGTCTTCTCTTCACACCAATAACGTTATATGCGACGATGCCTCGGATACAAAGTACAGTAGGTACAAAGTACCTGATCCTCGCAGTGCGATACTTGTTGAAAGTAAAGGGAATAACGGTAGTGGTAGGTATATATGGCTCACCTCTAGTGCAGGTATAAATAACGAAATACACGCTATAACGGAGGTTATTAAAGTACAGGGGTTATTATTTTCCCCTCTAGATCATCGTCGTCGCGTTAGATTTTCAACGGGTTATAAAATTGTTACTTTACTATGAGATCCTTAATCTTAAGATCGGCAAATATCGTGGGTACCGATTTTAAACACCCGTATCAAGTTGTACCTAAACGAGAATTGTAGAGACGTTAAACACTCCACGACGTTATTTAAACTTTGCGTGTTAGTCCTGCTTAGTTATTCAATACGTGATAAAGAAGACGAATATTTGTCTCACTTCACAAGTGTTTAAGTACTTTCAATTTTAACTCTTACGTTGCGTTCGTGTCGGTTGAATAGCAATCAAGCTGAGTGAATGGTTTACTTTTTTGCCTATATCTCACTTCCGGTTCCTCCTAGGTGAAAAATGACCTGCACTAATTTTGAAGCTTGTAAAATTCCCTACAAAAAAGATATCCACTGTATTTCCGATAGGACTAACCGTTTTAAAGATACCGGCTTTCAAGTCAGGGTTTGATGTCAAAGTTAAGAAAACATGCTTATCATGTTAAAATTGTATCAATTCCCCTCGATATCGTCTTTTCTTTTCGTATACGTGTCCTGAGACAATTTTAGGGTTTTTTTTTCTTCTGCTGTCTACAGACAATCGAAATATCGTGATAAGAAAAGAAAAAGTGAATAAAATGAAAGGATATAAGATCACCGTAGAGAAAATAACAAGGTATATATTTACCCAGCCTATATATGAACAGTCACATGAGAAGAAAGCGCTTTCAAAGTATGTAAATATCGATATATATGTATGTACATCTGCATCGGCCACGAATCCTCGAATACGTCGATGGTGGGGGTAGGGGGTGATAGGGGTGGATGAAATTCTCCTTGTTCCTGTACATAGAAGAGTTTCAGGAATCGTAAGGTTGCTACGAAATGGGGGTAGGAAGGAAAAAGCTATACGGGGGTAAGCCGCTTATTTTGAGCGCTGTTGCTCGCTCTTTCTCTCGCTCCGCGTCCTGGGGTTAAAACTCCAAACTCTACCGACGCAACGTGGCTCAAGCGACGTCGTGACGTCACCGTCGGGTTCGCGCCAGAGACTACCAACGTCGTCCATGTTTTAATAAGGGCAAGTTTAACGATGTTTTAGGGGGTTGAACTACGCGACGCTACGATTCAAGCGTTGCTCAAACTACATAGAAATATCCCATTCATATCGTCGTTCCTTTCACAATTAAACAAATTAAACATTAGAAGAAAAAACTTAATTATTTCAAACAATCGATCAAAGGTTTTCGATTTTTTTTTTCTTCTTGTGTCAACTTATATGTTTTGAAACTAAAATCGAGATACAGACACATTTTGAAGCTTTGAACGTATATATAGGCATAGTTTGAAATGCTCTTTCGATCGACGTTTCACGTACCTCCGTCGCAAAGTTACGATAATTTGAATTCAATTCTTTCATATATATTTGGTCATAATCGGGGGATAAATCACAAGGGAGATCCGGTTCACACAGATTAGAAAATGGCGGAACGACGAAAATAACGAGAAATATTCAGAGATTTTTTTAGATACTGGTAATTATATAAAAAATATTGAGTAACATGTAGATAGATGGGTCGTATCGAGGGTATATTTGAATGGCAATATATACTGTCTATACACGACTGCAGGATCGCATGACGGCATTTATATAGACGTTTATATAAACGGTGACGGGTAAGACAAGGGAAGTTACGAGAAATGGGGATATAGTTTGAATTATTTTACGACGAGAAAGAGAAACGTCAAGGCGGAGACATCGCCGTTCCAGCCAAGCCCCAAACCCCCAGGTACCAGGTAGTTGGCAGTAGGTAGCGGGGCACCAAGCACCTGCAGATACCAGGTACCTGCAAGCACCAGGCGTACCCCTGGGAGTTCAGAATCACTTATAACTTATGGATAGCGAGATAAAAGTGAAGAATATTCATACAGGGTGACTCAGAGGTCGTCAGCTGTCTCCGAATCGATTCGTACGAAAATATGGACAGTCGATCTGATTTCGGATATCAATGAGAAGGGCGAGTTATAAATTACAGTCTGAGCTGCGACTGGGGTACGTCGTTCAAGATTCGATTTGATTAATTTCCTGTCACATCCGCACCTGAATTATCATGATACAGTTATTCATATTTTCCATTATCGTAACTCATGGGAAACGTTCTCAAGGCGGGAGACGTTTTCGGGTAATAGAAATTGATCCAATGTCTTCTTTCCTCTCTCATTTCCTATTCTCATCTACTCTCCTGATCTGATCGATCAACGATTCGAGATGCGAGTCAGAAAATGCGTCGCCTTGATCCGAGCGAAGTGTAAAAGTGTTTTTTGCTTATCTCGTTTTTATTTCTTCTTTTTTTTTTTATTATTCCTTCACGTATCTCGTTGTCCACTCGAATCTTGAGGGTATATAGGGGATAAAACCACGGATTTCTAACAGTTGAAACTTTTGTCTTTTTTTATTTTTTATCTGACAACGGTAGAGCGAGGCGAACGCGGAGATAAAATTGAAGGAGAAAAAGTACGAGCGCGATGTTCGTATAAAGAAAAACCTTGGCACATATACATATCATATATATATATATATGTCTTCAGAGTTCTAATTATTCGAATCGAATAAAAAACGTAGGAATCGCTAATTAATCCTGCATTCAATTGAATCTGACAATGCGTGTACCTCTCTTTATATACAAATATATATACATATGTATATATATATCCGTAGGTTTCTATATAATTTTCTGTTTTAATGAGAGAGAACGAGAAAGAGAGAGACTTTCCGAGAGTTAAAGCTCGTTACGCAAAATGCGATTATACAGGAAACACAGGAACTGAAGTAACGAGATTGTCTTGATTACGATGCGGAGAGAAGATTCAACAAACAGAAACAATATTTTACCAATTTTTTTTTACTAAAAATAAAAAAATTACCCCAAAAAACAGTAAAATAAAATTTCCACAGTGTCTACTGAATTCTAATCGGAATTTTCATCAAATTTCTCATTTTCAATCTACCTATGTGTGGGTACAGAAAATTCAAATTGGTAAAATTTGTTCTGAATCTTGTGAAAAATGCTATTCATTCACTCTTTCATTTTTATTGTTAAATCTAAAGACACCCTGAAACTGTATTCAATGTATTTCTATCGTATGACTTTTGATTTTTGGATTTGATCATTTGGACGAATGGCTAAAAATAGATTGATCAAGAAAGTAGAATTGATGTTAGATTTTTGAAAATATTTTTTATTTGCTTACGTCAATCTTAAAAACAAAAATGAGTTGGTAACAGAACAAAAAATTTTCCGAAATGACAAAGTTTGAAGTGGCTTGACTGCGTCCATACTGAATGAAGGTAAAATCCGTGAGGTGAAACTCGTTACTCGTTAGACCGCCTCGATTAAACTCGATCAAAATCGGGGAACACGGCGGTTCAGCGCCCTCGGCACGAGCGAATTTTCTCTTCTCTGTCTCTCCCTCTCTCTTTCTCACTCTCTCGTTACGTGTACGCAAGTTCCGTAACGTGGAAACGACGGAAGTGAGAGAGTAAAGAGTGAAGAAAATCTGGTTTCAAAATCACACGAGAATAAGGGCGCTTTTTCTTTCACCCTGGTTCGTGAGAAAACCGGAATTCAAGATATCCGTCGCCGTCTCGTACCGAGGGGGTGATGATAAAAGTGGGAAAAGGGGTTCCCACACGTTGTTATGTATTGAAGTACGAGTCGTTAATATGAATAAACTATATACGTAAAATGGTGGTTGAAAAATATACAGAGAGAAAAATACATGCATAAAATGGTTTCGCATAAGTCGAACTCGTTTTTGTTCAGATTATTAAATTTTTTTTTTCTCTTTCTTCTTTCTTCCAATTTCATTTCTTGTTTTTACCATTTATTTTTTTTCTTTCTCGTTTCCCACTTCGCTTCTTCTTCACACGAATATTTCTTTACCCCGCGCCGATGAGATTTTAATATTTAGCCACGTTAAATTGGACATCTCTCTCTGTCTCCCTTTCTCTCATGCTTCGGCCTAACTTGTGGTGATTCAGAATTCGTGAGTAAGATTCTAAAGAATAAATTGAAAATTGTCGAGAGTTGAAATCGAGAGTTCCTAACCCACTTACCTAAATAAAGAAAAAAAATGAAATAAAAGAAGAAACATTCTAAATGACTCACTTTTCCCCAATTTGGATACAAATGAAAGACAATTGGCTGTATCGCATTTTGCAATTTTTTGTATTTCATTTTTTCATCAATTGTTTCACATTTTTACAAAGCACTGGGTGATACTTCTAATTATTTTGTCTTCCTGATAATCAAGAATTAATAGGCCAAAAACTTCCTCATACTTGAAGTAGAAATCGTTGACAAAAGACGATTATTTGATATGATGAACGAATATGAATGAAATTTTTAATTTAATGAATCATTCTTTATGGATCAAAATATGATTGAATAAAATTGTTCAATAAAACAAAAATCGAAACCAGAAGAAGAAGAAGAAGAAGTAGAAGTAGAAAAAAAGGGATGAAGGAATTTTTAAATTATTCTGCATCCCCCTGGACATAAACCACAAGAAGAATAATGAATACAAGGCGCGTGGTATGAAACTGGTGGTCTTAATCCTCGCGATATTTTTCTTCTCGGTAATATATTCTCTTCCTGTATCCTGCGCTAAAGAGGCTATACCCGATATTTCCGGTGTGTTCGTGTTTTGTCCAGAGCCAAAATCCACTCGCATGATATAATAAAGCTAGCGATCGAATCCCATGAATATTCTCATGTGTTAATACACGCTTCCTCAAAAAACGACTCGACCTATAAAACGTATTTCGGACCAAGGCTTCCTCTTAATTTATACTTGTGGTGTTTTTTCAGTTACTCAACACCCACAATTGGGAGCCAGTCTATCATCTCGACAACAGGTATCGGCTGATGCGAAACGAACCGATGTTAGACAAAGAGGGAAACGAGACTGATGAGATCGGGGAAGATGAAACCGGCTGGGATCTACCAATTCCGGAATGAAACCCCCGAGAGAATGATAACGAATAATTGGATTAAATTACCGTGTAGCCCCTTGCTCCAATTTTGAAGAATTTCAATAAATATCGAATAAAATCTGATAAGGAGAAACTTGAGACGGAGACGAAGGTAACCATAAACCCTGTTTGCTCGCTTGGATTCGGAAATATCGAGTTCTTCGGTAAAGGAAACCCCACATGCTTTTAGATAACAAACAACAACAAAGAGAGAAACTGCGACATACGTTAGGGAGAAGTAATAAGTCTGAACCAACTGAAGCGAGTATAAAAAAAAAAAAGTAGAAACAGTGTCTAAGTAAGAGGGCAAAAAGAACTCTTAACAAAGATGATAAAGAAGAAGTATACATAGAATAAGTAGCAAAAAAGCATCAGCGAATGGTAAGAGAGCGAAAGATAATGTGTTTTTCACATTTTTCATGCTGAAAACGATCGTTGTACAAGAAACGACTGTGGTTGGCCAAAGAAGGGAGACAGAGATCGCCTTGTACCGAAGCTAAGACAAGACCCAGACCAGACCCTACTCTCACTTTTTTTTCGGTTTGGTTCTCCATACGCTCGTTTCTCTTTTTATGCCACCGAGTTTAATTCCTTTTTTGTACATCCACAATCTACACTGTGGTAGAAATACATTCGGGTTAAGAAATTATAACGCTATTCTGAAAATATGCAGAAACCTTCGACGTAATCTAGAGGATGGTGAGAAAAGCAGCAACTCGTGGTGTACGATCTACCTACTGTAGCCACCATTAGCAGATTAAAAGGAGTAGATTTGAAAGCCGATAACGGATCCTCTCAACTTTTCAAACTCAACTTGGGTACATTGGACTCGACTTTTAAAAAGGGGATGAGATCAGAACAAATTCCAAACGATCGTGAACGACCGGGATACAAAACGCGAGACTATTTTGTCTCCTTCTTTATTCTCTTTTTCTCCACGGAATAGAAAGAGTATGAATTTCTCGATATTTTCTTCACTCTCAAAACTATTTCGAGTAACCGCATAAAGCTTTCTTGATAAGGGTGACCATACAGTCTTCTAGACTGACCATTAATTCAATCTAAGAGTGATTATCCAGTCCTCAGAGGTACCCTTCAGTTTTCGACAATGACCATTCACTTATTCAAATTAACAATCACTCCGAAAGAATGACCTCATCCAGCTTTTTGAAAGTGTGCAACACTCTAAAAGAGTAATGATCCAGTTTTGCGAGTGACCATCCAATCTACAAGACTGACCAATCGCTCTATGAGGCTGACCATCTACTTTTCTGAAGAGACCATCACTCCATAAGATTGAACATCCACTTTTTCAGTGACCATCCATTTTTTATCCCGACCATTAAGTCCACGAGAGTGACCAATTGCTCCTTGTGAGTAAAAATCGTGTTGGTATGCCTTCCAAAATGTATCAAGAGCATCAAGGGTGGAATCCTGATTCCGTAGGGTTCGGAGAGTAATCACAATTTATTACGACTGTAGTATTTCCGGTCTATGAGGTTTTGTGGACTTTAGAACCTGATTTTAGGCACCAAAGTTTACCTATTCTATCTATTTATCTGTTTATATATATACACTATTTGATTGTAGAAATTTCGATAAATGGATATAGCCTATGCCCGTGGCACAGGTGACGGGTGTATTTTGGCCAGGTGGTTTCCAACTGGTTAAATGCCAGTGAACAACACCAGAGCAGCTGTCGACCCTGTGCAGGACTACGGGACATGTGTCTGGAGGCACATTCTGCCACGTATAACCTCGCTGATTGAACATGGTCATAAAATTCGTATACTGGGTAGAAAAAAAAATTGACAAATATTGAACGATTCAACAGAAAAATAAAAATAAATCGCTTCCCAGACGATTCTTACGCCCACCAATCTAAATGTCTCAATTTTATGACTGTGATCTTAAACGTTTCTCCTTACATATTTCATGACTCACAATCAGTTTACATAAATCGTAAATTTTCAATATTCTCGTATAATTCAGACTTTTTATAGCGTTTTTTTTTCACGATCCAATCAATTTTGTAGTTCATTAGTTGACCAAAAATAAAATTCAAATCGTATTTTTTATTCTCATTTTTCGATATAGATGAACAAAAATTACAGATTTTAATACAGAGAATTTAAAACGACAAGTTTTATGATGTCATATATATTATAATCAAAATTCTATTTAGTTCTATAAATTACGTTTAATTGTTACCTTAGACAGTAAAATGAAGAACAAAAGAATACATATCATAATCTTAATTATATATGTATATATGAAAGGAAAATTTTCAGGATGAAAGCTAATTCCATATATTCTTGGAAATTATGAGCGCGGGATCCGGCTCGCAGAGGCTCTCCTGCTCTCCAACATAATGAAAAAACACAAGCTGCATATTTATTCAGGTACTATGCAAACACAAAAATGAGTAGAGAAAGAGAGAAGAATACAAAAAAATAAATAAATGACTGTCTAAATTTTTCCTCCATCCAAAACAGTAGCATCGCCCCGTTGAAACGGCGCCTTCAAACCCAAGAGGGTGATTCTACGGGGGGATCACGACCCACCAGGTGTCTTAACAAAGCCCTGTAGTGTTCAACCTTGAACAATGGGTACACAGAACACCCGACCTACAGCTACACAAGGGCCAGTCGAGCCAGCCGAGCCCCGAAGCCTCCGGAGGCTCCAGAGGCTTCGAAGGGGCCAGAGACGACGACATACGCGCGAGAATAAACAATAAATTTTTGTCTAGGCTTATAGTAGGTAGTAGTAGCTTGTTTTCTACGATTCTACACAATTTCTCTTTCATTCTATAGTTTGCGAAATTCTTTCTGTCTCGTTTTCTTTGATTCTGCATAAGGGGAAGAGAAAAATAACGAAACAGAAAGAAGTTCAATGTACTTTACAGTGAAGTGAACGAACTACTACACTAGGAGACTAGAAACTAGAGATTCACTAATTTTGTGTCAACGAACTTTTCACACAGGCAAGTCTTAATCATTGAACTAGAGAAACGAATTAAACTGTGTTGAAATCAGAATAATACTGAAATCCACGTTTTTTCTCCTAGCGGACGTTAATTGAAACAAAAAACAACGAAATGATACTAAAACTGTAGAATTTAATATAAAAAAATATAATGAGATTTAATTCGATTATATTATAATTAATAAATTATTTAATAATAACATATTAACACTTTTCGTTATCGTTGAAATTATTAATATTAATTTGAGTCACTCACAGAAATTCACATAATTGAACATTTTGAGTAAATAAATCAAGGAAATAATGACATTTGCTAAATAGACGTAAGAAAAAAAATGTGTCTGATTTAAGAAATCGGTTACTTGATTATTATTATTATCAAGTAAACTATTTACTGCAGACGAATCGTATTTTTACTTGTGAATGAAAGAAAATTATCGGTAACTAGAATTGAGCAAGTAAAATATTAGCCTGATTTGATAACAATCAGTAAATCAGTTTTTTGGACCAAACAAATTATTTTTCCCGTATATAATTTATTATTATGATGATTATTATTATTATTATAAATCGTGTCCATCATAAATACCATAAAATCCGGGATAAAATCGAAATGCCTGTAGATACTGAAGTATAAAGAAAACCTGGAGGATTCGTTGACGACGATTTGGGTAAAACCGATGACGTTTAGGCTAGAGTTTAACGAGTATATCAGGAAACTGGCGTGAAGGATATTGCGATCGAAATAGATATGCCTCAAGGTCTGTGATTTTATCGCAAGCTAAAAGGACGTAATCTGACATCAG
This sequence comes from Euura saliciscinereae, assembly GCA_018420115.1. NCBI lineage: Eukaryota > Metazoa > Arthropoda > Insecta > Hymenoptera > Tenthredinidae > Euura > Euura saliciscinereae. The sequence continues at coordinate 55,182 of JAFFZH010014968.1, read as the reverse complement.
TCTTCCCATTCCACTTGCAGAAAAAGAAAGAAATCAAGATATTTAAAAAAGGGCTCTTTTAAAATTTTTCAAATTTCTTTCATTTTTTCCGGGGGTGGGGGGGCAGTCGAATATTCTGTATCCCCCCCCCCCCCCCCCCCTGGCTACGCCGCTGGGGCAAGATCCACCCCCCTCTACTCCGAAAAAAGCAGCCTTTGAACCAACTTGACGATGGAGTTCGCTTCCCTCATCTTTCTTCCCCGTCTATAATACGAGTACTCCGAGCTGCTTCCGCGTCTCCCCTGCAGCCCCGGACCCTCCGGACGGAGGGATGAAATCGAGGCAAGACGAGTGAGAGAGATGATTCAGTAACGTTGTACGCGTTATGGAACGGTACAGAGTTTCTTCAGGCTCGGATGCTGGATGAGGAGGAAAAGACACGACCAACCGGTTGGTGAGTAAAGAGGGTAGTTTTCTGCCATGACAGAAGCATTCCAGCCTCTCCCTCCCCCCCACAAACACACACAGAAAAAAAGGAACACCTTTACCACACGCAGACGGAACGGGGGTGCCGTTGCGTCTATGTTGTTCCCGGCAACGACCGACCGTTTTGCTAAATTGCGGTCGCCCAGTGGATCTCAATTTCATCAAGTCTGCAATCATATTTTTTCTTTTTTTGCTTTGTTCTTATAGCGTAAACGTTATCATATACGGTAAAGGGTGTTGGATCACCCCGCATTAGGAAACCACGAGTCGAAAGAATCCATCGAAAGTTTCGTACTTTTTTTTTCGTTTTTTGTTCTTTTGCCACACGAATGTTAATACTTTGAAATATATATCTGGGGCAAAAATTGTTGGGGGTTTATATGCAAAAGAAAATGGCGAGACTGCAGCTCCACCGGGATTGAAAAATCTAAAGTGGTTATAATGTAAACTGTTGGTTAAAATTTGAATAGAAATAATGTCCTAGTACGTGGTTCGCTAATAAAAAATATGATAAATAACGGCGAAAAATATGAACAAAAAACCTCTTCAATATGAAAATTTTGCAAGGAAAGAGACTAATTAACCTGTAGCAAAAATCGTAGATAACATATTTAGGCTCGTATTCAGGGATACCGTGTCTAAATTTCATAATTAAATTGAAATTGATTCAATAGTTTCCGAAATTTCGATGTTTTGCAACAATTTTTAAAAACCGAACACAGTTCATGTCAGATTATAATTATAAAAACAATCGTGTGGTAAAATATGAAAGAACTTTCATTCGATACTAATTTCAAACTTCGTGGTTTTTCAAGTGACCAAATTTTTTCTAATATTATATAGACACGAAGGGTGATCTATATCAGCCAATGAGACGAATGTATGATTATACACAGCCAAACACTTCCTCATCCTAGCAAACCTCTACGTCGATTCTTAACTTGGAAAGGAATGCTATACCTGAGCGAAAGTCCGCAGAGACGACCCTTATGGGATGATAAAATGTGGTTCTCTACACAGGATCAGAGAAAACTTGCTCAGCAAAATCCAGAGAGACAACTGTGTGATACCTCCTCGAGGCTGAAGGCTCACAAATGGTATACCACATGCATAAAAAACTATGGTCCACACCGTTCGAGTCCCAAATTTTTCACCGGGTGGTGCGTCACAGAGAATTTTTCTTCTCCCTTTCCGACTGATGTGAGTCATACAAAGAAATGAGGTATAGGGAAGGGCGCCATTGTGCCTGTAGAATCGCAGAAACTCGGCTTACGATCTATTTTCTTTTTATTTCGTATATATAATACATATTTTCATTTTCTTTTTTTTTTTATTTTCCATTCTGGAATGGAAGTAAGGCAGGCAGCTTGAGGCGTTTTGCTAAAACTCGAATACCTATACATAGTACACAAGAATTCGGAATTCCCATTTAAGATTCTTTCAGCCCACAGGCCATATTGTGGATGTCGCGTGTTTTATCCCTCTAGGAGGGACTCCTTCTCTTATCCTCGTGTTAAATATAAGTTTTAAAAGTAGAGCACGGGTGGGGGGGACAAAAAAAAAGGGGGGGGGGGGGGGGGG